>HE670878.1:0-11906 GCA_000313835.2 Heliconius melpomene melpomene | reverse complement strand
AGTTTTATGTAGCGGTCGGGCGCTGGACCGAATTTAATTAACCGGTTGCAGTTGCAAGTACTGTAGACCTGTCCGTTGGGACATGAAATGTGTGGTCCAAGGTGAGTGTATGGGAAAATAATATTAATTAAATTTGTGTACAATCAGTTAAAACTGAAATGAAGGATTGACTGAAATGAACTAAAGAAATGTTTTTTTTAGGTTCACGCTGTGTCCCCTGTATAGCAGGATAAATAGAGGGAACCTAATGTTCCTCACATTCTAGTGTTGCCTCAAAATTATAAATATTTTTTTAACGGTTTAAAATCAATACAATGTAATATTTGTGTAACTAATTTAGCTGCACGGGAACCTGGGAATCTAGTATTAATACACCCCGTTCTCATTAAGACACACCTGTTCCCCACTTTCC
The DNA here is from genome assembly GCA_000313835.2 of Heliconius melpomene melpomene. Classification (NCBI taxonomy): domain Eukaryota; kingdom Metazoa; phylum Arthropoda; class Insecta; order Lepidoptera; family Nymphalidae; genus Heliconius; species Heliconius melpomene. Next base: position 11,494 of record HE670878.1, on the reverse strand, counting down.
ATCGAGTTTTGAAGGCATTGCACGTTGAGTAGCACAAATTAACGCTGCTCTTTGCCTTGTTGCCAGAGCGAGAAAAATGAAAATATTAAATGTTTTGTTCCCCAGAATGTGAATCTAACACATAATCTATCGCATTAACACGTCACATTCTTCTGTGCCACGACTGGCTTCATTATTAAATTTAGTAAAAAAAAATATCTTTAGAAAACGTATAAAAATGTTCCTCTCATGACTTGTACCATTGAAAGTCCTTACAATAGTCGCTCCTTACATAAGTTATTTCTCCCTCATAGTTGAGTTACAACTTGAATTGTAGGTCAGCAACGTCTTGTGATAAATATTGTAGGGCGAGTGATTCTATTGGTACTGCAAAATATATGGTAGACTAGTCGTCGCGCCCGATTTTGTTTGCGTTAACCTACCTCCTAGTATCAATTTCTGTTAGTTTAAATTTTAAAGTTCTAATATTGTTATAATTTAAGATATTATTGTATTAGGGTAAGTAAATATTAGGAATAAATAAATAAAATATGTAAGTCTACAATCATAATCGTTGGTTGGTTGATTTCAATATTTTTGTATCTTTCATAGCAGACTAGGCAGAAAGAGCCTAGTGTTAAGGCACTCCGTTCTTCGTTTTCTTACATGGAGTACCACTGCGCCACGACAGCCTTATGTTAAATATGAAAAATATATTATTTAAATTATAAAAAGATACAAAAATGAAGTATTTCATATTTTTATAGCAAGATATAAGAGGACAATAATAGTGAATTTCTCTAAATTCCTATGGAAACCAGAAGAGACTAGATCTTAAAGTCAACGCACACAAATTCGTTAACGACAACTAGTATAATATAATATTGTAAATGCATATATAAGATTTTGTTAAAATTATTACAGTACTAAAGTCGGCTGTACTCCCGTAGCACGTACAAGTAACCTCGAGAGGATAGTTAGAGCGCTCTTATCTTAAAAGTTTAAAACTAAAATTTCATTTAAACCCGTAAGTGGAACAACGATGAGTTAACCTTTGCCGTCATTCTTTATATGTGGTCTATATTACGTGTATTAACTAGGCTTCTATAGGTCAGTAGCAAGGAACTTAATTCTTTTCATACTACAGATATGGTCGTGGTTCCATTTTGAAAGTAATTTATATTTTTTTATGTTAGGGAAATCGTCTGACGATATGAATTTGGGGATTTGATTCGTGGGAAACATATTTAACTTATTTTTATTTCTCTTTCTCTGATAAAGTCAAATATGGCATTGAATTTCGCCACATGTAATGCTTTATAATAAACTCGCGTGAAATATAGAGAAAGTAGAGTCTGGGCACTATGAATTAATGTATATCTTTTTTAGCTTCACGCTGTAGCCCGTACATAGAAGGGTAGGCAGAGGCAATTTGGGAACCTAGTGCTTAGACACTTCGTTCCCATTAGGATATATAGGTAATGCTAATTACTCGAGGTATTCCGTATTATGTGGCGGAACTTAACGCTGCGCTTTGCCTCGTTGCTAGAGCTAGAAAAGCAACAACAACAACGCAACAATTCGTCAGCTTTAGAATACTATAGTAGCTTTAGAATATCTAGATATAGATAGATATAGATATATATATCTAGATATAGATTAGATAACTTAAGCACGTATACGAGGATACACGCTTCACTACTATCTTTAGATACATGAATAAAACGCTTCACTAAATTTCTATAAATAAATTTTGGTTCGTAGCACAAGATCAGCTAGCGTTGAGATTGATTTGTTTCTTTATCTGTGTTTTTGTATTATAAAACTTTGCCATTGTTAAATGATATACAGGTGATATATAGCTGGAATTACGCGGCGTTAAACGCTAAAATTTGCCATGCAGAATCTTTGAGAATATAGAATAGCAATATTCAAGTTTCTCAAAAGGAGATTTTCATTTTACGCTTTAAAATCGAAACAAAAAAAGTGCTAGCAACAAATTATTATTAATTGTTCTAAATATTTATATTTTTGAAATATAGGGATGGTGTGTATGGGATCGATTTTATTCGTGGAACTGATTATATTTAGATTATTTTTATTTCCTTACTCTGAATAGTCAAAGTGCGTTGTTGAATTCTTCCACTCAACACGCAATGCCCCAATGTTACTTTACTATTTTAGCTATAGTTTCTCTCTCTCTATCTCTCTGTCTACATTGTCATACGGAATAAAGCACGAATCACATCACATCACAATCACAAACCCTATACTCAAATTGACACAACTCAACTACGTTAAAATTAATTAAATATTTTCCGTATTAATCAATTTTAATGAAGGAATTAAATAAGAAGTACGTAAAATTGGGCGTGATGAAGTTGACGGAACCCAAATTAGATTAATTACGAACGTCAGTTGAACTGACGTAAGAACAAATAAGTTGATACATTCAAAAACATCAGATAACTCCGTTGTTTTACCGTATACTCGTATGTGGCATATTTACATAAGTATTGTATTACAAATATATGTAAATTAATAAATGGAGTCGTTTTGTACTTGTATCGAAATAATATGGTATAACTTATGTGTTTTTCCCTTCACACTGTATCCCGCACAAATCAGGTATAGCAGAGAAATCCTGGGAACTGTAAAGATACTGTAATTTCCATTAAGACACTTTCATTCTTCGTTTTTCGCCGAATTCTCGATTCATTGTGTGTTGAGTAAATGGACTCGAACCGCACTTTGCCTCATTACTAGAGCGAGGATAATCAATCGTGTTTCACTCTTCCCAGTGGGAATCGAAATCACTGAAACTAAGTCATATCGATATAATATTTTTGATTTAATTGACGTATATTCCACACTTTCAACTTTTAAAAGGTCTAAGTTTTATTAAAATCGGTTCACTAGTGGTTCAGGTTCACATTACTTCCATCTCTGAAAGACTTACTTCTCAACATATTTTATAACGCCATTCCTTTAAATTTACCAAAAGGCGGTCATCACAAACCGAGGAAAAATACTTTTAATAACATTAGCGTCAGCCAAGCGGTATTTCAGCAGTTCTCAAGAAGATTCGCCAGAATTTCATTCCACACGACCATTCATGCGACAGGCTGTCTAAAAGAACATTTATATTTAATATAGTTATTTCATTTTTGGAGACGCGCCAGGTTACTTAGGCTAAACTAGCTACCTGAGCTATTGCTAAGTGTGGTCTTGGGACGCATTGCTGCAATTTTTATGTATATTTTATGTTTTATGGCTTATCCTGGCGCGGAGTTGTTTGGTACTAATTTTCTTATTTAATTGGGGCAGATTAAAAATGTTGTTTAAATAAATATAATCGATTTCTATTTGGGGAATATTATGAATATTTGTTCAAATTTAAAATATTTTTGATTCGACCTTAGGTTTGATGGTAAATGGGAAAGAAGAAAAACCGGCCAAGTGAAAGTTGGACTCGATCTATAAAAACGACAAAACCACATTTGTTGTACGAGGGCTCACCTTGAAAATTAATTTTATATTTTAGTATTTGTTGCTATAGGGGCAGCAAAAATATATCAACTGCAAAAACTTCAACTGCACGGTTTTTGAGATACAGTCTTGTGATAGACAGACAGTTAGACAATGAATTTTTACTAATAGGGTCTCGAATTACCCTTTGGTTTCAAAATCCCAAAAATCTATGCACTTAACTCAAAAAATACAAGCGTGTATGCTACAATATTTTTACCTTTTTACTATGAAATGTTTATAACATAAAACACACGAAAAAAATATAACAAGATATTACCGTATAGTACCAACATAAAAGTAATACGTTCTTTACGACCGTAAACGTATCCGACGTTAGGACGAATAAACGTATGGTATAGAAAACAGCTGAAAAGAACTAAATTCTAAGTGGTAAGAAATATAATAAAAATCGAAGTATTATTTTACATTATAGAATTTTATTTCTTAATCGACATATTTTGGAAAGAATTATGATTTTCTAGATATTATGATTTTCCAGAAATTATGATTTTCCAGAGAGATAATGATAATGATTATATAAACGTGCAATATTTTCTTCTGCTTTACTCTCGTTTATATATTGTCTGCAACGATGGTCTACTCAAATTTCAAACGTTCATGAAAATTTCGTAATCCATAAAATTCTAATTGAAATATTAATGAAAGATGTATTTCTTAAATTCGTCTATTTCTAATAAAATTTCTAATAACTCGTAATTAATGTCTATTTTTTATTCGAATCGAGAATTTATTTCTTATTTTTTAAAATCTATTTCTTAAAGAATATTTTTTTCTTAATTTTCTCATAGGTTATGCACCTAACTTGTGCTTTTGAAATCGGTAAAAAAAGGTGAAACTCAGTAATACCATCGTTCTGGGAAGCAACCCCGGCCAGGAAGTGCTCGCGTAGGCCGACTTCCAAAGAAATCAGTACATTTCTATTCAAATGGTTATTGTGAGGCCACGATTACATTTATTTTTGTGAATCGACTATCGTTTGTTAGGATACTTGGTCGCCACGGCTGGCTTCTGCATAATATTCCCATGACATTAAAATGTATATTGCGTGACATTGACCGTTGTTTTCCATTTTATATCTTCCCTATTCTAATGTCATGGATTTTTTTTCCATGTAATAGCAATGTTAGGGGATGAGTTATCGATGGGGAAAACTTTTATTATGGACTAAATGGGCAAATGGAGATGAGATTAGCTAATAGTAATAATGTTTTATTTATTCGTGTTTTGCTGTATATTTTAATTTGGACTGAGATTGGAGGGTACAATTTTTTTAAAGAATACAAAAATAATGTAAAAATTATTTAGAACTTATGAAAATAGTATTTTGGAGATTACAAAATTATGTCTTTTAGAGGGTAGTTAGCTTAAGTGGGGAGGGATTTCAAGGATGGTTTTAGTACAAGGGTCCCTCTTAGGTAGAACCGGTTTTTTTTACAACACACAATAGAAGCCTATATGATTTAATTTTATTTGGCAAACATATCATACGTATTTGCATAAGAATAAAACAAACGTTATATCCAGATAAATTATATTATCATTATAATGAAGCACGCCAGGCTTAATTACTACGATTACCATCTTTGGTGTGTTTTGTTAGAATTGGAACAAAGTAAGTCGTAATATTATTATGGCTGCTCAAGAGTCGATTCAAGCATGCTAATTTATTAAAATATATTCATTAATAAATATATATTAATTAATATTTAATTTCTTTTAAGGTTCCGTACCTCAAAAGGTAATAACGGAAACCTTATATTTAACTTAACTTATCCACCTTTTTTATGGAAAAAGACAAGGCAAACGAGCGTACAGGTCACCTGATGGTAAGTGACCGCCGCCCACGACCCCGTGTAACACCAGAGGAGCTACAGATGGAAATGAAAATAATTATTAAAACTTTAAATAATGAAAAATAAGTATTAAATAAATATAATTAACTGAATCTTTTTCAAAAACCATGTCACATTCATATTATATGTCACGTGACGTGACAGCGAGTTGTCTCTACCGGGGAATTACCTGTACGCCGCGTGTAATTGGCGCCATTACCGTTTTCCTTGCGTGTTTATGATTTCTGAACTATATTTAAATTCAGAGTCGCTCGCGTAATTATATAAGAAGCTGACGTGCGCAGGAAGTTTAAATGAAATATTGCAATTTTAATGTAATTATGTTTTCCCACCTTTCTTTTATCACGCTATTAAAAAACTGAAATGTGAAATTCGTTATTTTTAAGTAGCTTTAAATGAAGAAGGTATCTGAATATTTAATATTTTTAAAAGGTATGAGCGTATTGTAGCTTCATTTCTGCATGAAATTGTGTTTTAAGTTTTTCCTTACTTACATATATAAACAGGTACTAATATTTCGTATAATAAATTTGAACTGTTTTGATTAAGGAGAATAGCCAAATCATTTGTTATTTTGAAATAATAGTTATAATACTTTTTTAAGTTTCTGTATCTCAAAATTTCTTTCTTATATCTTCAATATCTTTAGTCTCTCTAAGCCAACGCAATCGAAAGATAAGAATGAGTGCATCGATTTTGTTGCATTTTATTTATGAAAAATCTGGAAAAAAAAAAAATTTTTGTTCTATTAATGAGGCCAAGCTCAACATTGAGCTCTGCTACTCAACAATGTCTTGAGATTTCGGCGAAAAGCTAACAGAAGCATCTTAATGCGGACGTAGTGTTTTAACACTATATTTCCAACTTCTCTCTGTCTACACTGACAACAAAGCCTACCTACAAAGAATTGGCTCATATATGTATTTTATATAAATTTATGTTATTTACAGATCTATTATATAATACAATCAACAATATATATTTTTAAAGTAATACCAGTATAGGTCCTAACCAACATTTATTTGTTGTTTTATTTAAGTAACAGCAATTCCTCTAACAATTCCCATCATCCGGATGTTTTTCCAGGTTATGTGTTTTCCTTTACAAGGTAAACTGGAGACTGTCGAAAATGTCATTGTTTTCATACTAAACACGTTTCAACTTTTACTACACCACAGTTAAAAGCTCACAATGCATTATATATTTTTCATATATTTCTACTCTTACGACCCACGTAATAAGGGCTACGTCGTAAACTCAAAGTAATATATATTTTGAGATCGATTTGCAAAGGATTCTGTGTCTTATTTTTAATGACATAAAGCTTAAATTATTTTTGCGTTTTTACATTTAAGTCGATTCTAAGGTTTTTTGTGTTTATACAGGCTTTGAATTGTTATGTTTATTAAGAAAGGCACAAATGTCGTTTGTTCAAATATAGCGAATTGTTTTATAAACTATTGTTATACTGTTTGTGGCGACTATTTAACTTTTTAGTTGTAATTTGAGAATATAAGCACAGTAGAAAACTCGTGCGACTGTAAGCGCGACAGGTTACGCGTTCGTAACGGTTTGAGTCACGCTTGAGTCGCGAAACATACATGGCATGGTAGTCAGAGAAAACCTGGGAACCTAGTGATAAGACATTGTGCACGCATTGAAACACTTCCGATTCGAACTTTCCGTCCTACTCTGCAGATATTGCGAGTTGAGTGGCGGAACTTAATGCCGCACTTTACCTAGTAATAAATATTTCAACTCCTCGAGTGGTAATCGAATCCACAACCACAATCGAACCCTACAATCTCTCCATTTCAAAAAATGAAACCATAATATCCTAATAGACCTTCATAGCATTTAAAACTTACAAATTATTTTAATCAAATTCCATTTCAATTTCCAAACGGAACTAAAATTGCATAATCAAATGAAACTGAAATTCAGTTCGTTAAAAAAATAGTTTATTAAAACTATTAAGATCGTCGTTTTACTTTTATACTAGCAAGTCTTGTTACTTTGCAAGCTGTCTTTTCCCGCCTTAGGAATTAGCGCATTTTTAATGTTCCGTAGACTGTAGAGGCACTGTAGGGAATAGTCACCTGATACCTCTTAAAGGATGATTGTGTGTTTTAACGGCAAGGACACTTGTTAAATATATTTTTAAGTATAAAGTAAATTGATTTAATTTCTTTGGAATTAAGATATAAACTTAAAATAATAGTAAATATAATTAGCAAATGATATAATTAAATATCTTACAATTAAATTACAAAATATCATAGCGAAATTGATATAAACCTAATGGTAGTTGTGGATTCGATTATCAATTCGGAAGAAAAATAAACAGTTTTATCAAACGGAAAGACGCTAAACGTAACGTTCAGTTTCTCGTATAACCTGCATTATTTTTTTTTGTAGCAACCCGGCAACCAATATTTTTTTTGTTATATTTATCCCGCATATAGCAGGGTAGGCAGAGGGAACCTAGTGCTAAAAGCTAACCTATTTCCAATTTTCCGCTGAATTCCCGAGGGATTGCGTATTGAAGGACATTCAAGACAGTCAAACATTAAATATTTCATTTGCTCGAGAGGAATCGAACCCACATCCTGTTGCGTTTAAAGTCACACGCTTGTGCCCCTGCATAGTTTTATTTTAATAAACATCAAAGATCCCATATAAATTATATTTTTCTACTAAATAGAATTGCATCCGGTAAACACTACACTAAACTAACAGAATAGACTTTATCCAACAAAGTAAGACCGGCTTGCGGCTGTCACCTGACAGGTTCTTTTAAAGCGCGTCTTTCATAATTTTCTTTTCTTTATTCTCATCCTACGCTTCGAAGATATTATCTTTTATCTATTTGGTGAATTAAAAGCTGCATTATAAAGAACCTTTTACGTACAGAATACGTTATCTCGAGATAATTGATAGTGACGTGAGCTTTTGTATGGAATAAGTCGGAAATAAATTTAGTTTTAAATATTCTGTAGTGATGTTGTGGTGCAAAAAATGTTTTGTAATGTCTTGCATAAAATGTCTTAACTTAAAAGAAAATATGTATTCTAATATGAAAGGGGAGTCTTATTTAAATATATATATATATATAATTTAAAAAAAAAATGTTATATTCTGAAACTAGGTCGAAGGGAATATTGTAATTGAAATGACAACATTAAACAACCTCATAATATAATAGGCGACAAAAAGGCATAAATATTTTTTTAACTATTTATTAGCCCTCAAAACCATATTTATGCCCTCAAATACATAAAGAACGCACTCAACTACTCAATCAATAACAATATGGCACTTAAAAATTATAATATAATAGTAAAACAATAAATATATATATACAAGAGTCATTCAACGGTTCATATTGACTTTGGACAAGGCATGTTCAATTTATCTGTAGCAATTGTCAATTATAGCCGATACGATTAATTAATCTGTTTATTGACAGTCACAATGAGGTTATTTGTTGATGTCGAACAAAAGGTACTCTGGTGAAGGCTTTTCCAGTTTATTTTAAGCTACGTGATGTTTCCAGGGTGAGTGGAGAGCTTTTGCTTATCAAGTGACTCGTATCTCATTAAGTTTACAATTACACATTTACTATAATGAATTCTGTCTTGGTGAGGCTTTGTTTCGTAATGGAAGTTTGCTTTTGGGTATTTTTTTTTATTGAATGATAAAAGTGTTTAGCTTTTGGTGATCTTCTTCCTCCTGGCATTAATCCCGGTTATTACCAGGGTGTGCTTTCTTACTCAACCTACTCCACGCACGGTCTTTTGCGTTCTCGGTGGTTAGATCATTGGCTCTCATGTCCTGCATCACGACATCCAACCAGCGCTTCCTTGGGCATCCGGGATCCCTTCAGACGGAGGGATTGGTCATGTGCTGTATAAACAATAAGTATGTTTTTTTTTTTTTTAGTTTTACGCTATATTCCAAATACAGCCGGGTAGGCTAAGGGAACCTAGTGTTAAAACACTTCGTTCCCCATTTTCGCATCCTAGTGACTGACAGAGAAAACATAAACGATACTACGCGTTATAAGCTGCTCTCTATTTTGAGATCGATCTTGAGATGTCGTTTTAATAATCTATGCACGAAAACGGCATCTTGTTGAATTACGAGTACGTTCGGGAACTAGAAAAGACGAATTTACAATTTATAGTTGAAGAGAACGAAGTTGCCGGCAGCCACAATTAATATATAACTTATAAGTAATGAGAAAACATACCAGTATATTTTCAGCTTAATTTGAAATCATTGAAAAAAATATAGTAAGCCACATTACTAAAGGTTCATATCGTGAAACATTTTTACTTTTACTCTTTTGCTGGCTTTTCAATATATAGTTTTTAATCTCTTGTATGAACATTTTCTCGTGCAGTCCGGTTTTTAAATAAACAATGGAGGAATCATTCACTCATTTCGATATTGGCAGAGATATTTTACATTAAATATCAAGTAGTTCAAGTATTTTTTTTATATTATGAAAGCTATAATGAATACTTTGCTAGAAAATATTCTCCATTATCGAGGAGAAGAATGACGTGGAAAAGAACGGATCAGTACTCTTTTCATTTCGATTTGAGAAGTCTGTCGGTAACAATAGGTTGGTATTGTATTGTATATTAAAATAAAACTCTTCAAGTGTCGATTGCTATACACTCGATCGATTGTTAATAAATTATGATTTTCTGTATAATTATTTTAGTGCTAAATGGTCAGTTTCGATTTTAAAAATATTATTTTTATTATTATTTTTATTTAGATAAGAATTTTTAGTTGGATTGTAAATGCAATCGATTTGATTTCCATTGCAATTATTTATAAATTACTTTTATTTTTATTTAATATTTTCATTTCCTCGCTATAGTATCGAGTTGTGTCTTCCATTCAAGATGCAATACCACGAGAATTTGGCTAAAAGTGGGGAACAGTCGCACTAGGTTCCCAGTTTTTCTATGTACGTGCGGAATACAGGTGTGAATCTACAAGAAAAAATTTTTTTCTCAAATGTGCTATGAAATAAAATATGGCGGAAAGTTGGGAAGGGAGTGTCTGACACTAGATATTTCTAAGGGGGAGCTTTAGCTTTAGTTTTGTAAGTAACAATTCTGGCATGGGCATAAAGTAACCGCCTGCCCCACCCCACATTATTCCTACGCCCATTACCCCCTCTTTATAAAAAAAACCAGAACAAAAAAGAACATCTAATTTTGTACAACAAATCATATAAAATCTAATAAATATTAAACAAAAAATATCTCAACTTTGTCCAAGGTGACATTCCTCTCTCGCTTTACAGCTAAGATGTAGTCACTTGTAGAGTACTCGGTGCCAGTGTTTGCTCTAATTGCCGGAGACAGCTGCCACTCTGGTTCAGCGTGATGAACTTAACCTGCATTTGTTTTAGCCAAATAGGTTTGAGTTTGTTAGCATTCAGAGGCTTCGTTAGATATAAATGGGTGCTATATCTATTTAAGAGTTTTAGTTTTAGAGGTCAGTTGTACTAGTCGAAAAAATAATATATTTATTATTTTCATTTCTTTGGTTTAGTGTGCTGCGCTCTGCCCGGACAAAGAGCAGCGTTGAGTTTCGCCACTTAATTTAATGTGGGTTCGATTCCAGTCTGAAAAAATAAATATTTTTCTCGTTTCCCTTGAATTTTACCATTCAACGAGCAATGCTTCGAGAATTCGGCAGAAAATTAAGTGAAAGTAACGGAAGTATCTTAATAGGGAACGGAGTGTATTACTATTAGATTCCCAGGTTCCCTCTGCTTACCCGACAAAGTACGGGTACAGCATATAGCTTAAAAAATATGTATTAAGTTATAATGTAATGTTTATCAATGGCGTAAGCTTTTTAAATTAATTTATACAACTTTAACTAGCAATCGTTAATTCTATAAGATGAAAAAAATCTAAAACTAAATGTTGAAATACTAACTAAAAGCAGAATCAAGTCTAATTGCAATAATTTAAAGGTGCTTTCCTGAAACGCAAACCTCTTAATTGTCAGAATTGCACTGAAACTTCCAAGGAGTCCTGGAACTGTACGTTATTAAAACCACATTATTTAGCCACTTA
>HE670877.1:495123-512349 GCA_000313835.2 Heliconius melpomene melpomene | reverse complement strand
TATTACAACATATTTAAATTGAAAGTAGATAATAGAACGAATAATAAGATCCACAGACCTGAACCAGCGTGGCAAATTAGATTAAAATCAGATATTGATGAGTTACGTAGGAATATTGGGAGATTAACACAATATAAAATTGGTAACAGAAGTAAACATTTAGTTAAAAGTGTAAATAAAATATTAGCAACTACGAAAAAACATAGCTCCCGTGAAGATAATAATAAACATTAAGCCTTAGCGCGCACTGGTAACTTTTGTCACGGTGACAATAAATTTTTTGTCACTGATATGTCACCATACTTTTCGCGACTGCGCGCACTTGCGATGACAGTGACGAAATTTTTTACATTTGATAAAATGGATCTCGAAGAGATGGTTGTCTGTGCATTTATATTAAGAAATAGAAAAAAAAGCAAATGTAGAAAATATTGGCTTTCAACTTTTCATTTGTCTTAGAGCAATGGCCTCAACTCAATTTCGTCAATCAGTATTGTCATTGTCTATTTTATCTTCATGAAAACACACGTTTTGCCTTGGTGATGAACTTGACGCCATTCTTGAAATAAAAATTCGGTGCTGCAATGCAACACGCTGCTGTTTCATATTTATGCGGAAGACGACTAGTATGGAAACCGCAAGGGGGAGGTGACATTTAGTTGCTAATGCGCGCACGGGCATACAAATCTATGGACGCGGTGACAGTTGCGTCACCGGCGTGTTGCCGTCCTCCGCGGACAAAAAGTCACCCAATTGTCACGTATCCAAATGCGCGCACCTTCATTTAGTGTAATGTACACGGTGACAGTGACGCAACAGTCACGGTGACAAAAATCACTAGTGCGCGCTATACCTAAGAGTTGTGTCATGACACACAGGATTAAGTACACTATGCAGCTTACAGCACTCCTAAATAAATTACCCAACACAAAAATACATACACTCGCTTGTGGGTTCGATCCCACACGGCGGAACAAAATATCTAGTATTTACATTGAAACAAAGTAATTTTTGAACTTTAGCCTATAGAGATTAGACTTTTTTACATATCTGGTTTGTTGATTTGTTCTTGTGCTGGTAACCTAATAGAGATGGATATGGGAATAGGGTAGACGTAAATAAAAATGAAATAATTCTTGGCATAGTTGTAATTATTTTTATTCAATTTTAAGTAACAAAAAAGATTCCGACCACTTTCATCTAAAATCTTAAACGGGAACGCTAGACAAAGCGAAACTATCATAAAACGAAATTACTTACAAAAATATGTATTTAATCATAGTAATAAGTTTACACTTAACTAAAAAGAAATCATTACAATATCACATTTCTACTTAAAATAGAGAGATATCGCGATCTTTTTCCCTTAAAACCGAAGTTTAAAAAAAATTTTGGATAAATCCTTGGCTCATCACCTATCTATCTACATACATAGCTAACAACCATTCGGAAGAAACAATATTGCCGTTATAAAAACGATATTTATACAAGAACTTAAAATTAGCATTTGGCTAACTTTGTGACGAATGGACAGACGGCGCCGGAGTCCCCTGGGGGGGCCGGCCACAAGTAACCACAACCTATCGTAACCTAATATAAAGATCAATAGTAAATCAATTTAGATGAAAGACTTTCGAAAAATACACCTTCCCCCTACGCTCTATCACATTTTCAACGCTGAATTTCGAATTAAACAAATCAACAATATTCGTATACATCAAATTATTCTAACTCGACTGAGATTATTAAACAATTGATTTATATGCAAAATTATATTATATTGTATGGAAATTATATATTTGTTTCAAGTTTCAATAATAGCAATTACATTGCTTCCTATGGACGCTAAAGTGATGTGAAATCAATTGTCTAATCGCCGTTATCGATAAAAATTAATAACGAAAGTGTCAACTGTTAAGTACAATCAAACTTAATCTGTCTATCACCAAAAAAAATATATTTGACTGACACTTAATGAAATGTTAAGTGGCACTGAAATATTTTTACATTTGTGATGTTTCCATTACCAAATCTTCCTTACGTTTAATATAATTGAGCATAAGCATTTTAGACATAAAAGAACAAAAAAAATATTCTCGATAAACTTCAATTTTTTTCAAAAATGTGTAATTATTTACAAAATATTTACAAAAGTGCGCTTTTATTGATATCGACAGATGAAAAAAAGTAATTTTGGCCACCTCTCGATATTTCATACACATACATAAAGTATTGTACAAATGCAATTAGAAAATGTATTCAGCCTTCAAGATAGAAGTTTATTTATATTTCAATTAATACGCTCTAAATAAAACTTTATTCTATTCTACAAAATATTACATAATGACCATTTGACGGAGTGGTCACTGTAACTGCATCGATGGTCGCAAAATCAACAATTTTAAGACGTAGTGCTCAAAACTCATATTTTGTATGAAAAATTGCGGAACGATTGAAACATCTATGCAATAAAATTCGAAAATTTATAATTCTAAATAAAATATAGGCATGACACAAACTATACAGAAATACAATCACAACCTCAAGATTTCTGTAAAGAAATCATCTTCACTAACTTCTATTATAAGTCATTATCAATCCCATATTACCAAAGGTACAAATCTGAAGGAAGACCACATTTTCTAAGACAAAAATTAGAATAACTAATAATCGTAGTAAGAAATAATGAAACATAAAGCTAAGAATTTATTCGACCTAAGTAGGAACTGAGTGCAATTGTGATGGTTAAGAGATCTGATATTTATTAAAATAAAATGCAACAGAAAAAGATGCAGACGGCAATTAAAACTGGGAATTTATATTTTATCGATATTGTAACTTCACTATTGTTGAGGAACTCTGTTTTTCATTAAATATCAATCAACACGCATTATATTTAGATTAGCATACTACTGGTTTAAAACAAAACACTGTATATATACTTTTGCTGGTACAATGTTGCATAATTTTGATAAAAAGTGTCTTTAAAAATTATGTCTATTTTTATTTAAAATAATATTTTTTAACATTCAGTACTTTTACAATTAGAAGTTAAAATGTGATTATATTCACAGTATATTTGAATCTTGAAGAGTGGAGTATTATGCTCGTAAAGCCCTTTCTATTATGCATTTTATATATTTTCTTATAATTTTAAAAGTGACTCATTATTGCTTTAATATCCATTTTAAAGATTAGTTTTCTTAAAGACACAAGTAAAATTGCGCTGTAAATTACTATTATAATATTTGGGTATTAGATCAATATTACTCATTTACAATTAAACCAGATATCGACAGTATCTGTACTTTAATGAAAACTAATCGATAAGCGATAAATTCAAGATTTCCATAAAATTCGAAATCACAATTCATACCCAATATATTTGTTACAACTACTCGCAGATTCAGAATATTATACACAATATCGATATAAGTCTAAAAACATGAACTTCGCACCACTAGTGAACAAACAAACAAATTTCGTATTTCATACATACCACTGTGTTGTAGAGCGAGATTCTGAACATTTTAATAATTTTTCGTTTATAGACTAATAATACCATCATAAGTTCTAAAGTAAGTGCACCTATAGGAAACGGCAAGGGGGTTACTGCTTGTCTTTATGGGCTAGAGAGTGGGGTAGAATGTGCTCAGCGGGAAGTAGGGCCGACGGCTGATGGGCGTAATTCCGAATTTGGTGAAGTGATATCAGTTGGTTGGGGAATGAATTTGGCTGTTGCTTTCCTTGTTGGAAGTGTAACGGGTCATACAAATACGGTCTCGTTGGTAGTGCGCTGTGGTGAGATAGTCCGTTAAGATGGGGAGCCATTGAATTGATTGGAGTGAAGGCAGAGTTCGCAGCAGAAGACACTGGAGGTTGGATGCGATCTTCTTGGCTCTCGTGTTGAGCGAACAAAGCTCTTTGTTGCTGGAGCTGCTGCTCGTGATGATCATCACTTTCTCGTTGTTGATGATAACCTCCTTCATCAGACATGTGGGCCGCTGAGTCCGGGCTTACTTTTGGCCAGTATGGATGGTCAGCAAACGGCGCGGCTGTAGGTGCTGCAGCCGCTAGGGATCTATTGAGCCCGCTCAGTCCCAATGCAGATATTGGCGGCCGTTTATCAGCCCTCTCAGCGTGTTTATTCATATGCTTACTTAAGTACGTCTCTTGAGTGTAGCTTTTGCCACAGTATTGGCAAATGTGTGTTTTCAGGTGTTTAGATTCTTTGTGTTTCGGAATGTGTTCAAGGAGATCCTTCTCATGCGTAAAACATTTGTAACATGAATTACATTTGAACGGCTTGTCAGTTTGGTGACAGCGACTGTGACTTTGGAGGTTTGATAATTGGGAAAAGGCTTTTGTGCAACCAATTTGAGTGCAGCGATAGGGTTTGTCACCAGTGTGGGTGCGGATGTGCTGCTGCAGATGAGATAGTTGGGTAAACTTGCGCTGGCAGATTTCACAGCGGTAAGGTTTGATGCCCAGATGGATGCGCGAATGTTGCGCCAAGTATGAAGAATTGGCGAAAGCTTTCGGGCACTGAGTGCATCGATACGGCTTAGCTTCACGTAGATGAATCTGTGTGTGTAGCTGCAGGTCTGCCTTGGAACCAAACACCTGAAAATAAGAAAAACGTTTAAGTTAGTAAATTGATTTCAATTGCCAAATTATAGTTGCTAGGCGACGATTCGGGGAAACAATTAAATAAAATTCTGGGACATTTTATTATATTTATTTTATAACATTAACATACATATATTCGTTATCAAACGCGTCGGAAAGTGAATTTTGCCCTTGAACGTCATCCGCAGGTAGCCGGAACTAATTGTGCTTAGTTTAAGCGAAACAAAGTATTTTTTGTTTACTCAAGAAGCCAACGCGGTAATAAAGACAGGATGCCACCTTCACGGAGTTTTTCACGCGCTTTGAATACCTTACTTCCTAACAGTTAATCTTCTGGACAATCCGGGTAATTATATCAAAATTATATTAAACTTGAAGATATTTTAAGATGCAGTCATTAAAATATACATAAATGGCTCATTACCATATTTAAAGGTAAATAGAAGAACGTAAATTACACATAAGCATTAATTAAATAGAATTATATTTTGTTTATAACCAACGCTGCTAATATTTATCAAGTAACGACTTTGTTTATTTTAGAATGATGATGCTAAATTGTCTGCAAGCACCTATCCAGGCACCACGCGTGCCAAGTGCCTACATAATAGAACGGCGGCACTCTTCGCACATTCAAAAGGCTGTTTCGGTACCGCATAGATACTCATTGTGATATTCCAAATTAGTTTCTGAGCTGAAACTGGCATGTCATCTTACCGACACGTTTTATTCGCTGTCCAACAATGAGACCGAGGGCCACGTTCCTCCGGGCACCGGAATCTATAGACGAAACACGACTCAATTTTAACTCTTCTATCAAATTTTTTAGGCATAATCAATGCGATATTGATCTTAACTTGAGGCAAATAGAGCTCAAATTACGTCATCAGCCAATGATTTATATTGTTGAAAACCGCTTAATAATGAATCAAATTTAAAGCCTCCGTGATGGCGAAATCCGTTCAAACGACATTGGTCTTTGATCCTGCGTCGATAGAGACGACTGTCGTGGTCCACTGCACGCTGGGGCCGCAGCTATGACGTTTGCCAGCGTTATAGGATTCGGTAGCACGTTGCATGACTTGTAAGAATACGCAAACACGAACGCGATTGGTCACAGCCCGAACATAATTAAAGTTTGGAGCACTACTTAATGGCATGAGGCTGGAAATTCGAGGTGGTGGCTGACTTTTAATAGGACTTCGTGAAGGATTGATTCACCGGTGAGGAATCTGTGTTAAATTGATGTATTGTAGAGGCTCCTTCCGCTCGTCTAAAATAGCTAATGCTACTTAAATTTCTCATTCACAAGTAATGATTTCGTTATATTACTTCACCGAGTAAAGATGTTCTAAATTATTATCAGCAAAAAATGTTTGTATAACAAAAAAGCGGCGAGCAAATCGTGCAATTTGTATAACTAATGGCATTAATGATTTATAGACACATCGGAGCACTTAATTGAAATTGTTACTTGAAAAAACACATGAAAAAGTATCCAAAAAACCGAGAAGAAACAAAAACTCTGTTGAATAAAACAGTGTCAAATTAAAGTGTGCTTCTTATTTAAAAATAAATCAACATAGCGAAGATGGACTATTTATAAATATTAACAAAAAACTTTTTCGTTTCAAACTGAATTCCGCATAGGTATGGCCACACGGTTGCCTACTGCGCGTTATTGTGTTCTTATTAAAGCGAGGAATATAAAATTAATGAATACCCTTTAGCAGGTTAAATCAAACCCATAACTTTACGGTATACCCATAACTTCAGAGGGAACCTGGGAACCTAGTGTTAAGACTGTTCCCCTCATCGGATTCCGGAGGCATTGAGTTTTGATTGGTGGAACTCAACACCGCGATTTGCCTTGTTACCAGAGTGAGGAAAACAAAAATATTATAATTTCCTCACATGGGATTCGAACCAATACCATCGCGTTTACAGAAAGACGCTCTTCCACTGTGACACGATGGCTATTATTATACAAATTTTATGGTTCTAACTAAAAAATGAAAACACCATAACCGCTTAATGTTCATTAATAACTTAATTTATTTCAACCTGAAACAAATTTAAATCAAACAATAATATATATTACAACGTTATCTATACCATACAATCATTCCGAGGGTAGCAGTAAGCACACCATGACGCACTAATCTGGGATGATGTAAAGTTTTGATTTGAAGGAGAGATAGCTCCCCCCTCCCCCCAAGGAGGAGGGTCAGCGGATTACTGCGCTTATTAAGGGCCGGTCATTCATTATGACATATTTTAGAGTGACCCCTCTCTCTTTGGTTGGGAAAAATTATAACTCCTCAGTATGTGACAAGTTTATCTGTAGATTTTGTTTTGACGTTTTGTAGAAATTCATGGGTTATTTTATAAATTAGTATTTGTTTTGGGTTTTGTTTAAATTTTATTCTGTTGGTTACTTAAGTTTAGTTCTCTCTTGCCCAGAGACGATTATTATTCCCATTCCTAGCAATCACCTACCAATAATCTGAGATGCTCATAAAAGAAATAAGTTGTCACAAGCGTATAAGAAATTCGATGTCCATAGCTTGATAAGAACGTACCGCGTTTAGTTCCGCCATCATTTACTATATAATAAAGATGATATTTAAAAATATTACAACAACTAACAGAAAGGCATTTTAGCATATTTATTTTTTAGCTATCACAAATTATTAATCGTGCCCATACATTGTCGGTCTGAGGGTTGCTGAGGGATTCCCTCTAACAAGGCTACGTTTTTTGTCGGTTCTAATCTCGAAGAAGCATTGTAACTTTTTAGTATGAAATATCGCAAGCTTACTTTGTTTATTTATATCACAAAAACAATGTTTTCATATAATTTTAAGGAATTTCACAGTCGCCCCTTATTAGGGTGTCTGGAATAGATGACTAATATAGTAGATAAAAAATTTCGAAAATTTAACATGGTCTTTCAGTTTGTGAAGTATTTATGTAACATAATAAAATAAAGTCAGTCATTGTGTAAAGATATTGTTTCATTGATAAACTGCGGCGTTGAATTTCGTAATCGTTTCGTAATGTATTGTATTGTATTGTATCTAATATATAATGTCTCTAAATATGGAAAGTGATAAAAAAAGAGGTGTTCTGCCTATCGTTAGTGAGTAAATAATTGTTTTATTAATTCTCACTTCCAATTAAATTTCTATTTACATAAGACATTGCAAATTTAAACCGTAATTAAAAATAGTATGTACATTAGACCTAAGCATGTATGAATATTTTTATACTATCGCCCTATTTATCGTGAACGAGTTCGTTGTTAATGTTTAATTAAAAGATAGAAGAACTTCATTAAAATAGTAAAGGTAAATAGTAATTCTGTAAAAAAATAAAAATTTAAATAAATATTTCGAGTGGTTGTAGAAACATGATTTCGTGGTATTAATACACCTATCAGATATATTTTTAATAAATCACTTTGAAAAATAGGCTATACGTATATATTATAAAAGATAGTAAATATTACAAACTTAAAAGATTCATCTGTATTAAAAAAGATACACCTGTAACTTGGCAGTAATCTTCTAACAAAGGGTAGTTTTCACCCTTAACCCTTTTAGAGCTTTTTAGAGCTCAGTAAATGTCATTGTCAGTCACATGTCTCACAATTCTTTTGCGACTTAAATTTTTATGAGATATTGGGTGTTATGACATTGGAGTGGAACTCAACGCCGCACTTTTACCAGAGCGGAAAAACAAAGTAAATGAAATAATAATACGTTTCATACAAATAATAACGATTATCGAATAACCAGTATGTAATATGTTAGCGTGATAGAACCAGGTGCATGGTGTTCACGCGGCAACTAATTATTTACACAATTGACACCTCGGTCGGTGTACGCACTACATATGACAACTTAACCGTTGTTCACTTTAAAATGTTACTTGAACTGGTATTAAATTGTTTGTAAGTAAATGTTTTTTATTCTTGATTTTTAGGTCAGTCGTGGCGCAGGGTCTGTGTCTGACTGCACGTGACAGGTTGTGGGTTCGATTTCCACTCGAGGAAATTAAATATTTAATCATTTCATTTCTTTATACTGGTGTCGATGCAAAGCGCAGCGTTGAGTTGCGATATTCCACATGCAATGTCTACAGAATACGGCGGAAAGTCAAAGAGGGAAGCGTCTTAATGGGAACGGAGTGTCTTAACACTAAATTCCCTAGCTTATTCTACATATTCCGCAAAATATGTTTAATACAGTAAAAAAATATATCATACCTAAATAATACGGCAGGAAACTATTTTCTTACAAAGGAAATTAATAGATTTGAGTATTTCCATTATGTATACCAAAATGAACAAATTTCTTGAGTATTCTGCGGAAATATCACAACCGCCACGGGTGTTAGTTGCCAACGGTTGACGTCGAGGTAAATTATAATTTACAGCAAATTTCGACGCCCAAATCCATGACACCTTGAATGCTAATATTAAATGGTTTTTTTTAAACGGGAGCACGATTTCAAACTTTTTTGTACAACTTTGGGTGACAAAAGCGGAAAAAACTGTTAGAATAGATTGAATTGCGTTTTAAAGCCTAAACGATTGGTCCAGAGAGGTTGTTTTCGTTCGTGTAATGATGAAATTTCGTATAGTTCGATTTGGGTCTTGGTCTTTGCTTCTTTACGCCAACGCGTCGAAAATCGTTTCAATAATAAGTTTTTCTAAAGCACGTGCTGGTTGCCCGCTGAGCAAGAAATTTTAATATTTGCGCGGCTGTTGGTAGGCGAGACGCTTGAGATGACTGACTTAACAGATTTTAATGAAACTCTTAGCTGAAATATTGAAACTTGGAGTTCATTGATAGTTGTTTGTGAATGAATTTATGTAATATTTGGCATTTTTTATATTTTTTACGCTTTACAGTTTACTTTGTTGCGTAAGATGAAAGAACGTTGACTTTATAAAAGACAGCTAACAAGTTATTATTAATAATATAACTATGCCTACAAATATATTAGTATTAGTATATAAGTACTAGTATATAAGTGAATCTTAAAGAAAAAATTTAATCAAAGAAAACGCCTGTCCGCTATAGAGAAATGAAATTTGATATATTTTGAGCCTTATATGCTGTTTTAAAAAAACTAACAGGTTTAAATATATTATAGTTGAAAAAATCAGTATTCATATAAATAACTGGCTTTTTTAATCTATGGCAACAATGATGGCAGAAACAGTGGGGTACATCGAAATGATTAACTGGCAACAAGCATTATATCTGTTTTGGTAAATAAGGAAAATACGTTAAAATAATACGGTAAAAATAAAAAAGTAAAGTCAGTAAAAAGTTTGTCTTTAGAGTAAACATGTAATTCCTATTTCTAGTTCTATAACCTTCTAAAGCAACGTAACCTATTTTTTTGTGTAACATTTATTGTTATTTAGGAAATAACTTTAAAACTAGTTGCAATGTCAAATAAGTTAATTTAATGTCAATCAAAGCTAACTCTGGCGGTGTGGAAGTAGTTAGGGATTATGATTGTGATGGTCTGGGGTTCGTTTATTTCTTCACGCTTTGTTCTGCAATATGACTGAATTCAATATAATCATGTATATACGCACAATTTACTACTATATATTTACCTTTATATAATTTATATATTTTGGTTAAAAAATCTTAATATTAAATACAATATTTGTAAGTTAAGTCGTTAAGAATTTGACTAAAAGTGGAACTGACTGACTTAATACCAGTTTCCCAGGTTCCCTCTGTACGCGTAGGATATAAGGTGAACTTAAAAAAAATCGTTGTACACAAAATTATCATAGATAATAAAAATAATTAGTATTTCTATTACATTACTAAATGAACGCGTGAAATGGTTCCATGATTAATAATATTATAATTCATTTACTACCGCTAGCAACAATCAATGGATGGATAGTAAAGATCAAATCGGCTTTATAAATCGTTCGAACGGACGATTGACTTAGCATGCATATATTATCCTATAATATTTATTTTATTT
The DNA here is from genome assembly GCA_000313835.2 of Heliconius melpomene melpomene. Lineage (NCBI taxonomy): Eukaryota > Metazoa > Arthropoda > Insecta > Lepidoptera > Nymphalidae > Heliconius > Heliconius melpomene. Next base: position 501,696 of record HE670877.1, on the reverse strand, counting down.
TTATGTTGGCTAAATCATCTATGGAAATATTATTTGTTCAGTTTTCACCAATTTCCATAGAAGAAAAAAGGAAATATTTTAAATTTTACGAAAATGAACTACTAACGAATATATGAATTAGTAAGTAAACAGTAACTTTTCATCATTTTCAATTTTCAACAAAAATATTTTAAATCCAATATGAATCGAACTCAAAACCTTCGCATATCAAATTAATCATCTATCCGCGCCACGATGGCGTCCAAAAGGTTATATAAAAAAACACATAAAATGTACGGAATGGTCAGCTGGCGTCGTATAATTATCAAAGATATCTTATTCTTATTCATTATGGCGATCATTTTAAACAAATATATATGCTAATTAGAATGTTTTGGTACGTGTTAAATTGATTTATGTCTTCATATTTGTCCTTCTGTAGGTATTTTTACGTAACTAAGTAGCTTATGTGTATATTTAAAGATAAGAAAATTAAGTTTTTTTTAATGGAAAACAAAATCATTAATATTATATTGTTAGCTTACAGGTATGCTATAAGTTGTTTTTTTTTTTCTTTATACACACAACTTAAAACTTATAAGACTGAAAGGTGATGGTAGGTTCGATTTCTTCTTGCGAGAATGAATAATTTTCATTTCCTCGCTTCGGCGTTAAGTTCCGCCACTCAACTCGCAATGTCTCGAAAATTAGAAATCGGAGTTTCTTAATACTCCATATATACTTTGCTTATAAAAAGTCGCGACATATATAAGATTGAATATTTCTCTGTCGGGAATAGAAACGACGACATTCATCTTAACATTAAAACATTGATTTTTCTTACTAAAACAGTAAAAAATTTCATCATTATAATGAACGAATAAAATTATGAATATTACACAAAAAAATGGGCAGTCAGATCGATTCGTTTGGTTTAGTAACTCGATTTCTTGCTATTTACCTAAATTATTCGCTTTTTTACAAGTTGTGTCAATCTTTCACGCATCGTCGCGTTTGACATTGGCTTTTTTGCCGCTAAAAGAGGTCGCTAAAATATATTTTTCTATGATATAATAAAACTATTTGGGATAAATCTACGTTTATCTCGACCAATGGACTAGATAATTGAAGGCTATCAATTATGTATATAATATATATCACGCTTTGTCCGACTGTTCATTGATCATTGTGATTCATACATTTAAAAAGAAACTTCTCCCAAGGAATTTTCCTCTTTTTCTATGAAATGCATAATGAAATAATAAAATTTTCGTCTAAATACTTAAAAACATAATGTAAAATCATTAATAAAAACTACTTTGATCGGATCGAATGCGCTACTCTCATAATAACCGTCTAAGAACTGAACCTCACCATCTGGCCATCAAAAACTGTAGAAAACCATTACAAACACCATACAATATAAGACCAAGCCCATCGTTAGTCCGGTTCCAGGACCCATTAAGATTTCCGCTCGTCGCCGTGAGATGCGCGGGAGCACTACAGCTTATTTTAATAAGACTATAAGTGTTATATACTACGTTTTAGTAATTTAGACCCTATATTTTGGTTGATAGAGTTGAAAAATCAATATTTTTAAGAACACTGGGGCCAAAATCGATCTGCGCCTACGTTATTACAATGTTGATTTAACGCACTCCTCTTTATAGTTCAATCTCCTTTGGTGTTAAAGATAATTGTGGTCTGAATGGAGAGTTCAGAACGTCAAGCAATTTTCTACTTTATTTCGTTGATTTAGAACGTAAAACTGGTTTTCGCAGGAAATTGGACGTCGTACTCATTTTTATAGTGGTTTTGTATAATGGTATTGATTTACAAGTACAGCATCTTAGTTATTGTTATATTTTGTTTACTAAGTACTACTCTCTTTATACTCTGTAGATGTGTTGAAGTGGAGAACTAAGAGCATGCTGCAATGCATGAATATTACAGAATATCCCACCTAAAGAAATTGCAGTAAGTTTTTAGTATCTTATTTATCATCATTTTACTATGTAAAAAAAGAGAGAAAATAGAAATACTTTTAATACAAAGAATTAAAATTATACAGGAGATATAGCAAGGTAAGAAACCTAGTGAAACACTCCGTTCTCCACTTGCCGTGTGTAATTTTTAAATAGATTTCAAGGTGAGTAGGCATTTCTCCGAGAAAGAATCGAACTCACAATCATCATGCTTACAGACAACAGACACTGTCCCTCCGCGCTGTGACAAGTATTTATGTACATATAATACGATAAGTAGAAAGAAAGTATAATACGATTTTTTGTTCCTTATAAATTAAAATTTCAAGAAGATAACTGACGATTAGTACGATTTCCAGTTGCAATTAAATGTAATTCTCGAAGACGTGATGAAGTTCCACAAAAGTTTATCGACCGTGTGCGTATGTTATATATATTTATATACATACTTATATATTCTACTTATAGGATCTATAATATAGGGATAAAAATTATATGAATAGTGATTTAAGCATATATGAAAGAAATTACAACTTCTTAACTGAATCTTAAGAAAATGGGTAAAATATAGTAGTATACTAAAAAGAGTAGTATAAAAGTTTCAAGACATTGTCTATTGGGCGACGGAACTAAACGCCGCGTTCTGGCTATAAATGAGTGTGTGAGTGATTAAATATAAATTATTTTCATTTGATTACTGCAAATCAAAATAATTTATATTTAATCATTCCCACGAGTGGAGATCGAAACACGCCGCCACGACGACGCCTACTAGAAAAGGATAATTATCGATTTTAATTAATCAAGTAATATTTAAATTACAGACATTCACGTCAAATGAAATCGTAAACATATTAAACAAATTATACTGTTTTTGCGAAGAGCGAGTACGTGAGGTAATGTTACAGGTGAACATATAAAGTGCTTTTTATGTAAAAGCTCAAAGAATATTGAACTTTAAAGAATTCGTCATATAAATATTTCGTTCAATATTTATTACCTTTATGTATTAATTACCTTTTTTTTGGTAATATTTTCAATAATTAATTTTCAAAGGTAAAAAATAAATGTCAATTGAATAAAAACATTGATTTGTGTTAATTGTTCTAGATGGCGCTGTTTTTTGCCATTTCTAAGTATATTGGCGCCAGTACCTCCCCTTACCCTTACCCTGCAGCATTCACTTCATTTATAGTTTCATTAAATGGGTAGTAAAACTTAACACAGCATAAATAAAATAAGTATGGAGTGAAATAACTTCACGCCCGAATATATTAGAGTGGGCAAAGGGTTAAGACACTCTGTTTACCACTTTTTTTCCATTTCGAGACATTGTATGTTGAATGGTGGAACGCAACTCAAAAAATAAAATAGCTCATTCCCCTAGAAGGAATCGAATCTGCAACCGTCTCCACTCTCTGCTATAAGCGATATACAGCGTGAACCTAAATAGTTATTGAGCATTATCTTCCATAATAGTCACTTTTAACTATAAAAAATTTTTTTACCTAAAGAGCTACGTTTTAAAAAATATATCAAATTGAATCAAATTGATATGAGCATTTCACCCCTTAACCGGGTATTGGGTCATCGAGGGTCGGATGACCGTTACGTTAGCATTGTTATGCAAATATAGTACAAATGAAAGTGATAGGGATGCTGTGCTATCGAAAGCGTTTATTTGTATTCTAAATTCATTTTTTGTAGTACGTATGAGGATTGAATAATAGCCGCCCCAAATAAACATCCACTAAATGTGGTAGAATTAATATAGGCCTAAGGATTTAGTGTTAGTTGAGGACGTGGTGGTACAGTGGGATAGCGACTGATTTTAAACGTGGTTGTTGTGGATTCGATCACTATTCGGAAGATGGTCCTATTCCATTTTATCATTTCGCCGCTTTAACAAACAAAAAACGGTACTGAGTTTCCTTATTTAACACACAATCTCTAAAAATTTTGGGGTTCCTTAACTTCTATGCTATCCCAACGTGAACTAACTGATTTTGCGGGAAAAAAAATAAACTTGAAAACGAATACTATTATTTCGAATTGTAATGTATAACTATAAATAAATAGATCCTTAGTTTAAAGATTCTTTATGTTAATATCTTCGATCGATCATATAAGATAAATAACAAATATTAGTTGCCAAATATTCAATAGGCACAATGTAATTCATCTTACCCTATTGTAAGGACACCCTAAGACTAAACCTGGTCAAAGAATGGACATTGGTACAATAAGATGACTTTCCCATAAAACACCCCACAGATGCATATTTGAAAGGAAATATTCACAAAACTAATAAACTAAAACCGATAAATTGCATCAAAATCGATGCAGGAAATGACAATGACGAAGAATCCTCGATTGCGTAAACTGTATTCCCACGAGGATATGCCAACAATTTTAAAGATTCTTTTGCACTTAAGTATACATTTTAAGGGTGATTTTTGTTTAGCTGTGATATCTCGAGACATATGGGCCGTCACCTGCAGGGTCGTGGGACAGGTCGTCAACATCCCTCTTATGTTACATCCTGTTCAAATTATACATATTTGCGAGATTCATTCTTGTGAGCTTGTGGGAGTATTCAGCTATTAGACAAAAGCTGGGTTGTTTTAGACTCTATCGTGTCTTCTTAGACCTATATATTACAATCGCGTAGGTAAAATATTATTTGTATAAAATACCTATTATAAATTATTCGTACTCGATGATTACGGATTCAAATCTTTACTATTAATATCATTGAATAGATGATTTCTGACATGCTTTGATAACCATAGTGTTAAGTTCCGCAACCTAATATAAAAAAACCTTTAAAATGGCCGGAAATTATAGTTATCAAGGTGAAAAATATAGTAAACCTTGATTGCTTACTTACTGGAAAATTTTCGCAATTTCAAAATACATAGGGTTTCCTAGGCACCTGGTAAGCAAATGCCTGAACTTGGTCATATGGTCAGTGGACCACCAAAGATGGTCAATTATATGGGAGAATGGGCAATGTTCATGCGTTAATATAGCACATCAGGAGCATATGTTACAGGAATACGGCTTCATATTGACATATTTAGCTTTATTTTGAACAGATTTTTTATTTTTTCGTACATTAAGCCTCGCGGCTTATTGCTAATTGTCAAGACATTCCGTTCTACCCATACTACTTACTGACTATGAGAATTGGGTGATAAAACTCAAAGTCGACTTGTTAATTTGAAGAAAAGAACATGTTTATAAATAAATATTTCACAATTCCAAGTGACAGACAGATTTGACATTTTTTTTCAATTATATTGTAGTTTTGTATCGATAAACAGAAATAATTAAAATTAGATAATTGGCGTTTTTGTAGATAAGTTTAGTGACATACCTATTTAGTTCCTAGATAAAATTGTGTTTGGTAATTACATATTTCCTTTTTATTATTACTTTGATTTTAATGTACAAAATATAATATCTGTGTGTTTTTGTTGTACCAAAAAAAATGCTAACAAAAGTTATTTTATTATAAATATACATAATAGTGTATTTTTTTATTTACTTAGTGTAAATCTATCAATCAATCTTCCTCATCTTTCTCAAGAAAAGATAGATTGATTTGAAGCGAGTCCACAACTGTTGTTTAACCCTTAATCAAATATTGGGAAATTATTTCCCACATGCCACTACTGTAATTTTTTTGTTTTATTTCGTTTTTGGCAACTCTAATCAGTACCAACCTTAGGGAAAAATAATCGTACAGAATTTTTTAATTTTATTAATTTGCAACATTTTGTCTTAAGGCGCGAACTGTCATTGTATGTCAATGTCAAAAACACAGTTTGAAATATTTTGTGAAAAAACCGGTTCAAACGGAAGATTTAAAAGTTTTTGAAGAAAAAAAATCTGGTAAGTGCATAAACACAATAATATTGTAAACTAGATTTGTTTTCTGAATGTTTCTTACGGTTTTTGGGCTCGCAGCATTGATATTTGTTGTATTTTCTTAGGTTTAATTATGTGGGAAATTATTTCCCATTGTTTGTTCCTGCATTTGAAAAATACCAATTTCTATATATACAATAAATAATTTGTCTGTTGCACTATATAAGTACCTAAACAGGTATAGTTACTTATAATTTTATCTAACTTACACAACATTGTCAGCGAGTAACTCATATATGGAGCTTTCTCGAGAGTTATGACTGCGATTGAGTGATTTCTCACTTGATTTTTATAACTATTATATTTTAGAACTATTTGTACTGCTCAGACTACCAAGTTAGTTTAGACTTCCTTTTATTTGTTTTAGATATTTAAATATGGACGCTAAAAAGTTACAAAAAGTTCTAACAAAGAAAAAATTGGAAGAGGTGGTGCAAAATTTAGACAACTTGTCTGATTTATCAGCCTCAGATTCTGAAGATGACTCATGCTATGTCAATAGCATTCATTCTCCATCCGATACTTACCTCAATCAGCTTGACGATAACCTAATTGAACAACGTCTTGAATATATCTTCGGCTTCGAATCGAATGAAGATAAACAAGAAACGCCTACTATACAAGCCCAACAGATTTCAACGGATGCCTTACTGACAGCCTTAGGAGAAACATCTCA
>HE670877.1:239587-486336 GCA_000313835.2 Heliconius melpomene melpomene | reverse complement strand
TCACACTGTTCCACCTCAATAATATTATTTTCTTAGTAATTAAGTTTCAGTTTATATTAAAACTATATATCATTCCTAACGTTGTTGTTTCATTTTATAACTTTATTCACTCATATTACAGTATTTTTTCAATTTTATTATATAAGACAAAAAAGAAACAAGTAAAGTAGGAGCAACTTACATGTATAGAACTTGTAGTAAAAATATATCAAAAGTTGAGAGCTATTCCGGATAATGGGAAATAATTTCCCACTTAATTATATTTTGCTTTGAAATACCGGATACTGGGAAATAATTTCCCACTGCAAAACCCCCATTTCCCCCCTTTTTATAAAAAAAAGGAGTTGTTTTTCGAAATCTACGGCACCCACTTACCTAAAAGCCGTGACCAGATTTCAAATTACTCGAAAAATAAAGTTTGTTTGATTAAGGGTTAAACCAAAGTGGCAAAAACGATTGCCAAGTAAATAACATTTAGCTAACGAGTCGGGCACTCGAAAATTCAAATGTGTTTGATAATATTCAAGTACTCTTTGAGACGAGGAAGAAATATAATGAATAATAAATAAATATCCAGTCGAAAGCTCTCGTAGTCATCAACAGACAAGTGTTCGACAAGGAAACGTACTTCGTTTAGACATTAGGAAATTAGCAACCAAAAATAGAAGAGCATCTTAAGATTAATGATCTACCGTACGCGGAACAAGCTTGCATCGTGATTCTTCATAACTATTATATTACAATAACGAACATTGTGTTTAACCGAATATTACTAATGATGACGTCAACACACGAAAACTTCCGAAGACTTCAAGGATAGAACATAATGATAAATATAATTTATTAATTACATTCTGCCAACAAAAAATAGCTAACCTTCTCTTCCTGGATGCTGTGGCCGCCGTTTTCTGAGAGAGGCGTTGAGGGCGCGCTGTATCCCTTGCCGTCGTCGTGAGGAGTCATCTGCCGCTGCACATCATTCTCTTGGTCGTTATGGACCCTGATCTCATGAAGACCACTCTTAAATTCAGAAAGTCTAAGTACGGACGGCTTTATTTCTGGTATGTCGTCGGGGTGCTCGTACCTCCGCAAGTCTGTCAGATTAGCTGCCAAGTGTCTATGAGGGTCGAGAGGTGGAGCGACTCCTATAGATCTTAAATGTTCTATGCTTCTATGGATATGTGAGTAATTATCTATTGGTATCTCCGCCATTAAAGGCGAGTTATGGTAATCTAAGCCACCACCGTCTGGCCGGTAATCGATTGTCCTTCCTTCCATCATCTTGCTGGTTTTATTTAATATATCCTATCTAAGTTTCAAAATAATCGTAATATAATTTTTCTAGTGTATTTGGCACTATCATATAAAAATATACCGCTGTCTAAAAATTTCCTTGGTATCTTTTGCTGTTTGTGTCATGGAATATTTCGAGATCCTTCGTTCGTTCTATCTGTGAAAGAGATCAGAAATCAGAAATCAGAGTGTCAACTTCGAAGAAATATATAATACAAGATGTCTCCGAAATGCTGTCCGAATAGTGAAGTTTAATTAAATGGTACTCTTGCGCCGGAAAGTCCTAATACATGGCTGTTTATTTTGAATAGTTGTTAAGCAACTTGGGGTACTTGTGTACGTCTATTTAAAACTAGATTCAAAGAGTTAAAAAAACATGATCTTTTTTTCAAGCAGGTGACGAGTGAGCAGTCGCGTAGGTTGTGTCAATGATCTAGCCCCTAGCCCACATGCCGCAACGAATAAGGCTTCTGTAATCACACGGTTTGTACAGCCATGCTTACAATGTAGGGATATTAATCGTGATTAGTTACGAGGTATTGTTTCTTTTTTTTTCTTTTTTTTTTCTTATTTCTATTTTTGTTTCTTTTCATGATTAAGTAAATATTACAGATAAGTGGTTTTGAATACATTTATTCAATGAGAATCTATAGCGTGTTACTTCATATAAACTTAGTTCCAATCTAAGTAACCGATTAAACAAGTAAGTAAAGACAGTATTCATATATAATATATAGTAAAGATAAGTATTTATAATTTGTTACGTAACTGCTACACATTCGTTCCCGAGTGTACCTGTGGAGCTGGCCATACACAGCTGTCAAAGATAATAATTGCGCGTACAGAATACTAGACCAACTTGCTTTGCTGTTACGTATATACAGTTTACGGAACCTTCGTCCTTATTACTATTAGAAATAAGGATCATATAGTAAAAATATTTCTATACTGTTGCATATATTAATTTGCCAAGGCTTAGCACTTGGGGCCCACAGTCGATCAAGTTCAAGATTTTTAATCATTACTCGTTCGAAAATAGGTAAACGGTTTGAGTTATTTGTTTTAAGCTTTATAGCCTAAAGTAGAGAAGATTTAGTGTTTGGACACTCCGTTCGCCACTTAGCACTCGCTTTAGTGACTATTATTAGTGATGGTCCAACAAGCAATTGGTAATTAAGTTTATTTTATTGAACTATTGATGTTTTTACAATATCTTTTATTTCAAACTTCATTTGGCTCGACGCTGAATTATTTCGTCAATGAGAGCTGTATAAAGAGATCGCTCGGTTGATTTTTAATTTTGTTTCTTTGGCAATATTTGTGATAGGAAGCTCAGATTTTAAATTATTATTTTTATATTGACCAACAGTTTTGTGACAACTGAAGCGATTAATGGAAGGTTGTTTAACCTTTGTTTTTTTTGGGTGCAAATTAAGTTTTTCCACAGATATTTATTTCGAGAACTATAGATAATTAATTGTCAATGTTGCTCCACCTGTCCTTAAAACTTATTGATTTCGAACAATTTTTATTTAACTGTTTTTTTTATTTGTCTAACTTAGATACGGTTTACAAATTTTTAGTAGAAAATTTTACAATTTTAAAACAAAAGTTCAAGCGTTTGACCTAAATTTTAATTCGAGTATGTAATATTTAAAATATTTATCTTATGTTTTTATTAAGATAATGTAAAAAAGTATAGAAGACTACGATAAGTTACTTTATTAATATAACCACGGAAATAGTGATGTTGAATTTGAATTCGGACAGCATTTTAGAATTATTCAGATATTTTTTCTTTTTTTAATTAAAATAATAAAATTAAATTATTTATGTAAAGTAGAAAATAAATTAATTATCAGTCACTATCTGGGATTCGAACCCATATCCATCACGTTTGCTCAGGTAGACTTCATAGCGACACAGTAGTTTCAAGTTCATAATTAATGATAAATAAAATATTCTTAAACAATAGAATAAGTCACTTGAAGTACACTGCCGCATATAATACATACGAAATATTTCCGTATACATTAGTTCGGGCGATATTCAAGGTCGTGTTTGAAAGACGGCGGCTGCTCGTCCTAATATTTTAGCCATCTCAGTCGGGGAATTACGTAAATTTTCCCTCTGAGGGGAGTCTCACCCCTACTCAGTTCTCGCTCTTTACCCCTACTAGGCTCTCGCTAGGGCATTAATAAAAAAAATAGTACTCACCTCTCACTATTCTTTAAATCTTCAATTCACCGATATCACCATAAAAAATCACAGTTAGTTCTTATCTATAATGTCACTTAAAAAATATCACATAATCAAGGTAACACTGGCGTCACAACACGTCCAAAAGGCGGCAGTCCCAGGTTTTTGGTCCGTAATATGTCAAAAAGTTCACGTGTGCCCGGCAAATAAACATTTAAAAAAATGTGCTGGTAAAAAAAACTGCCGAGCCGTACTCTTGACCCTGAGTTAGAGTTGTGAATGCGGAGCGTCGTTACTAGGATCTGGATTGCCGGTTTTTTTTTAAATATATTTTTATATATATAATCTATATATTTTCGTGTTCTATATTTTGGTGCGTTTGTGGGTATTTGACACGTGAGCGTGCCGTCCTTATCTCGCTTGCGCTTGCACCGGTTGCGCGCTCCCAAGCCGGCTTGCTGAGGCGACGACGGCCACTCTCGGTGACTACAAAAATGCAATACAAAACGCCCGCTCGCCCGCCTTTAGACCGACGCGGCAAAAACGAGACTGAATTTCAGATCTATAGTAGAAAAAGTGAACTACACCAAGCGAGGGGTACACTAACACATAAAATGAAAAAAATCACACGGACGCCAACATTGACAGCGGAGCTTAAAAAATTGGAGTGGGGCGTGTTGCGTCCCGCTCGTTTGTATAGCGCCGTCTCGCTCTAGCGGCGTGAGGCGCACGCACACACACGTAGGGCGGTTAAGCGAAAAAAATGTGTACACATTTTTTTATTATTCACGATTTTTATGTGTGTAAGTGGGCTCCGTGCGAGCGAGACGGCGATTGGCGGCCGCCTATGCTGGGTGTAGGTGCGAGCGAGACAGAGCGCGTCGCCACGTGCTCGTCCCTCGGTATTAAATAATAATTAAAATGGCTACAAGACCGGCGATACGAGATATTCGGTAGACGATTTTTTGGCCGAGCTTTTGCCTTTTTGTGGAGCTTTTTGCTAAATATGAGGAAAGAAGGTAAAGTTTGATGAAGAAGGTGTATATGAAAAAAAATACATGTTGATTGACATATAATTTTAAGTGTAATGCGCGCAGATTGTCGCGCCGGGGAAAAAAAACCAAGGACGCGGCGCGAAAAAGAACTTATTGATTAAAACAGGGCTGTCATTGACCAGACGTAAATGAGGGTGGTTAATAGTATGCAACGATAGATCCGACGACGCCTTTGTACCTTCCTTGTTATAAAGTTAAAAATAAATTCGTTTAAAAAAATCAACACAATTTTTTTTTTAAATTATTGAGTGTGAGCTTTAAAGATTTTTTGTATTGCTGCGTCTTGCAAATGAAATATCGTGTTTCTCAAATCAAAAATTTTGTGAAATAGGTACTTAATACAGAATAGGAATATTTATTCATACCTTATCAAAAATTTTACGAGATAAAATCAAAAATATAAATATAAAATCAAAAATTTTGCAGCAATACTGAGTCTTGCAAATCCAAAAAGCCGACTTGTCGCAAATTTTAAAAAATAATACTACACCTGCACCTGCGAACCTATTCTTAAGACCCTCCTATCCCATTAAGACACTTCACTTTCCTTCGTCGTTACCGCAGAAAAGAAATGAAAATATTAAATATTTCTATTCCTCGAGTGGGAATCGAATTCACAACCTGTCGCGGTTACAGTCGCTTGTGTCCCTGAGCCACGACAGGTTTCCAATTTTTTGTGAGCTTATTACACGTAATAAAAATGTGTTCTTATTGATTGATATGATTTCGACTAACACCGAGACTGCTCAGGATGCTTGGGATCGGGCTCAGTCGGCAATCATTGCGGCGGGCAGGCGAGTTCTTGGCCTTTCTAGGGGAGGACGTGTCATCGACAAGGAGACATGGTGGTGGAATGACGAGGTGCAGGAGGTGACTCGTGAAAAGAAGGCTGCCTTTAAGAAGTGGCAAGAATCCAACTCTCCTGAAGACAGACTGGAGTACACAGTAGCTAAACGTGCCTGTAAAAGAGCTGTAGCCAGAGCCCGCAGTGAAAGTTTGTCACCATTGTATGATAAACTTGAAACTGTGGAGGGGCAGAAGCTCATTTACAAACTGGCACGTTCCCGGGATAAAGTGACGCAAGATATCGCAAAATGTCCTTGCGTCAAAGATTCCCAGGGCACGCTGCTCTGTAGTCATGCCTCTGTGAAGGAGAGGTGGAGAAGCTACTTTCAGGAGTTGCTGAATACTCAGCACCCATGCAGTCTTCATCACGACCCACCGCCCTAACCTCGGACTTACTTGCCCCAATAACCCTTGACGAAACACGTAATTGCCTTCGACGCATGAAGAACGGAAAAGCGGTGGGACCTGACGACATTCCGATCGAAGCGTGGAAATCGTTGGGCTCTCTTGGTGTGCTCATGCTTACTGACCTTTTTAACCATATCTTGAACACTGGTAAGATGCCGCATCAGTGGAGGCTTAGCTTCATTACCCCTATTTACAAAGGAAGGGGCAGTGTTCAAGATTGTGGTAGTTATAGGGGCATTAAGCTTATGAGTCATGACTCTTCGAGCGCATGATCGACCTCAGGCTCCGCCGAGAGTGTACTATCTCTGAGTCTCAATATGGATTTCAGCCAGGATCGGGCACCATGGACGCCATTTTCGCCCTCAGAACTTTGATGGAGGCATACAGGGAAAAAAGGAGAGCTCTGCATGTGGCCTTTTTAGATCTGCAGAAGGCCTTTGACTGTGTGCCTCGTCAGTGTATCTGGTGGGCATTGCGATCCAAAGGGATCCCTGAGGCCTATATTGAGATTATCAGAGACATGTACCACGATTCCGCTTCTATGGTTAGGACTGCTGTTGGCGACACTAGACCCTTCCCGATTACAGTGGGGGTTCACCAGGGCTCGGCTCTTAGTCCGTTCTTATTCAATGTAGTGCTCGATATTGTCTCGGCTCACATCCAGGACCAGCCTCCATGGCTGATGATGTATGCCGATGACATAGCACTCATTGCCGAGAACCGACTGACGCTGGAGCGTAAAGTGAACCTCTGGAAGGGTACGCTTGAGAACGGCGGTCTTAAACTAAATGTGTCGAAGACAGAGTACATGGCCTGCGGGAGCCGGGACTCGAGCACGATCCTTATAGGTCCTGAGCCAGCCGTTAAGTCGGAGAAGTTCAGGTACCTTGGATCCGTTATGCACGAGTCTGGAGGCATCGATCACGATGTCCAAGGGCGGATAAGCGCTGCCTGGGCCAAATGGCGGGAGGTCTCTGGTGTGGTCTGCGACCGCAGAATACCGCCCAGACTCAAGGGGCTGATATACAAGAGCATCATCCGACCGGTTCTTTTATACGGCAGCGAATGTTGGCCGGCACTATCTCGGCACACTCAGGAGCTTCACGTCACGGAAGTGAAGATGCTGAGGTGGATGTGCGGCGTAACGCGGTCTGACCGCATACGCAACACATTCATTCGAGGTAGTCTTGGGGTCCGTGACGTAGCGGATAAGCTCCAAGAGCGTCGTCTGAGATGGTTTGGCCACGTTACGCGCCGGCCTAAGAACTATGTCGGTTGCAAGTGCCTTGCTATATCAGTTCCTGGAGTGAGACCTCCTGGACGCCCAAGGAAGCGCTGGCTGGATGTCGTGATGCAGGACATGAGAGCCAATGGTCTAACCACCGAGGACGCAAAAGACCGTGCAAAGTGGAGTAGGTTGAGTAGGAGGGCAGACCCTGGCAATAGCCGGGATTAATGCCAGGAGGAAGAAGGGAACAATGTGTTCTTATATTTACATTGACTATCCCTTTTCAAATAATAATAATCAGTCCAAGTTATCTAAGATATTATATTAAAGATCTCTCTCTCTCTAGAGGAAAAAATTAACCGCCTGGTTATTCTTATTAAAACTTCTAAATGTATAATAATGTCCACACCACATGCTCATCACGTCAGCCACAAATAAGATGTTTTGTTCACGCTGTATCTCAAATGTAGCAAGTAAGAGAAAGAAAACTTTGTATCAAAAAACCATCAACCAAATCCACTCGAATTAATGCGTATGATTCATTGCCCCATGATAGGGATCCAGATTCAGGAATCGGACCCACTCGGATCTCGGACTGATGGCCTCATTATTTTTTTAATATTTAATGACCACCTAGGCGTCTACTTTAATAAAATTGAAGTTCGTAAAAACCATAACTCAATATGAGTTAGATATATTCCAAACTAATTATAACTTAAATAGTATATTACTATTTTATTTTTAAATATATTAAATATTCCCCAAAAAGGCTCTCAACCTACAACCACTGCGCACTCGCAGGACTATGGCTATTGCTTAACAAGCATGTTGATTGCGGCAACCATTAAAGGAGTCAAAATTGCTTTGAAACTTACACTTAGCTTCTTTATGTATTTTGTTTTTTACTTTTAAGACAATACTAGAAAAAAGAAACAATATAAACAAATGTTCATAAAAGTTTTATTAGAGTTCAAACTATTATTTGTAAAAGCGAAAGTTTAAAGCTTCCGATCTATATAACTGCTGTAAAACTCAATTATCCTTTTGTCACTTAAATTGGATGGTGCCGGTGAAATATTGAAAATATACCATAGTTTTAATACACTAGCAGGTATTAGGAGCTCCAGATAGTGCAGTTGTAGTGAGACGGTTTTGGGTTCGATTCCTGCTTGAGGCAATGTTTTTATTTCTGTGGGCAAGTGAAACAGAGTGTGAAATTGGAACCACCTAGCAACAGGCATTGTCTTTAAAATGGGGGTGAGTGCAGAATGGAGTGTCTCGACAATAGTTTCCGCTCTGCTTGTGGAAAATTTGAAATAAAATAAAAAAATATAATAATTGTTTATTTTCTTATTATATACGTAAATATTTATACATATGGAGTTAAAATTCGTAATCATCGCATTCGGAGATATTCCAAACATTCACCATGATACTAGCAGTCGTTAATCGATGCTATAATTGCAAGTAAATTGGGGTATAAAATATTAAAAAGTTTCGTCTACGCTCATTATGTGAGCTTACGGAGGTATAGAAAAAAGCTCATGCATAAAGCTTAACATGTCTTTACATTTCTTGCCGACTGTAAGATGGTTCACAATGGTCGTGGGTTCGGTTCCCACTCGGCGTAATTAATTATTTTCATTTCCTCGCTCTGGTAATAAGACAAACCGCGGCGTTGAGTTCAGCCACTTAATATGGAATGTGTCGAACGTTGGGACCAGAATGGGGAACAGGGTCTTTCAACACAATTATATTTTTGTCAACCCTGCTATATAAAGAGTACAGAGTAAAGCTATAAAAAAATAAATATATCTATATTATAATTATATTTTAATCTACTGAAATAACTTATTTACATAATAATTATGATGATGATGATGAAAATATGTCGTAAAACTCTTCTATTTAATAAATGATAACTATGGTTAATCTTTCAAATATATATTTTTATCGAATCTTTGTATTTTGAAAGCTCTAATGAAATAACAAAATGAAGAAGTATCCAACTTTACAAAGATTTTATTTGTATGTCAAATACACAATACATTTACAACATGAAATACTTACTTTAAGTTTTTTTTCTTAAAATGAAAAGTGAATTGTTTTTTAGCAAAAAAAACAATATATTTTTGTAATGTTACGTCACAATCGTAAACAATATAAAAAAACGCCATTTCAAAGGGTTGTTACATTTAAAATTTCAATTTCATATGTCCTTGAAGTTTTTTGTTATTTTTACCACCTATTCATATTTTCTGTCGTCGCTCGGAAGGGTTCTTTTACAATCGAATGAATAGTTTTTTTTTATATAACTATACTTCTTATATATAAATATCACCTGTTTTTTCACCGGAAGTCGGATGCTGATAAGATGTGGTATTCAATTTTAATCTTAATCAGGTGTAAGCAACAAGTGTTTAATGGACTCGTATTCAAATGCTATGCTTATCGTACTATTCATTATAAAACATCTTTTTGGTGAGATTTTAATTCCTTTCCTTAGTGAACGCTTCCGTTTGACTATTTTAAATGATGTTGTTCACATTGTTAGTTCATGTCTATTATAATTTATTTTTATGGGAAAGTATGTAAATATATCTAGAGGAGGCTATAAAGCCACTATGGCACCGAATTTGGGCGGAAAGTGGAGGCCGGAGTGTCATAACATTAGCTTCTCTCAGCCTACCCTACTATATACGGGCTAAAACGTGAAGTAAAAAAAAATAAAGGAATGAAATATGCATACGATGGAAGTGAGTTTGATTCTCAACATACTTAAAATAGTTTCGTTTTAATTGAGCATTACCTACAGGTATAATTAGAGATTGGTCACTCCGTATTAAATAAAGGTCTCTGCTCTGTTTGTATTACGCAAAAAAAAAAGGAAAAAATGTTAAAAAAATATCAATGTAAAAGTTAACTTTGTAAAAACTATAATTTAAATCTAGTTTATTAAACAACCAAAGATAATAATCTATTTCCTATATAATTCAACATGAATACATTTCGGGTGTCCGCCATTTTGATTTACACGATATTAGTTCACCCGTAATTACTGTAATGGAACAAAGAAATTAGTACACCCAAGACATCCATTGCTGATTTTAGTCAAATAAATAAGTAAATACAAAACAAAACCAGCAATAGCCAGTGAGGGAGGCGATATAATCAAAAAAGTTGGTGATGTAATAGGCTCTCGAGGTAATAAGATAAGCGTGCAAGTGCTCGATCATCCATCACGCGAATGCTACGAACCGGATTGTTTGAAACGAGATTCCAACCGAAATATGACTTTGAAGTCATCTAAAGTGATAAACAAGTGTATAAAGCTACTGTAGAATAGCGATACTGTAGATAGCGAGGATTATTTGGGAAGTATTTGGTTGAATTAGATGGTCGTAAGTTCAAATTCAATTTGGGAAAGAATATATTAGCTTCACGCAGTATCCCGCATACTAGGGTAGATAGATAACGTATTGACAATACATTTTGTTCTTCGCTTTTCGCCAAATTTAAGATATTATATATTGAGTGGTGGAGCTCAACGCCGCGGTTTGTACAACTACAACGGAGAAGAAATGAGTACTATTACTCCTCGAGTCGGCGATCAAACCTGCAATTATAGTGTTGAAGGGAGAATGTAAGAACTGAGTTATTTATCAGTGGGTACCTTTGTCTACGCCGCATGATACAGAAGATGAGTCAATACAATAAACTGTTGAAAATTGTAAGGAAGCCGAAAGCTTAGATTTTTATTACGCAATTTAAGTGATACAAAAAAGAAAACTTTCTCTTTCAAACTTTTTGTACAATGTAAAAAGTTATTGCTACCGTAAAAAAGATACCGAAATGATTTTTTTTACTCACCACCTTTGGCACCAAATGAAAGGATTCAGAGATCGGATATTACAAAACAAACTTTAGAATTGGTTCCAAAAAACAAAGGAACGCATCTGTGGCTTGGTTTTTATGTTGATATAATGTTTATTATAATCAAATAAGTTCCTCTTCCTGCCGGATCCTGGGCGTCTCATTTTTTCTTCAAATTCTATAAAAACCTTCATATTAGGAGTATTTTTCTATTTCATACCTTAACCTGTGGTATTAGAAATACTTAATAGGTGCTACGTTTTTGATTGAGGGGTCTTCAGACGCAATATGTTCTATAGCTTTTAAACCAGAGTTTGGTTGCTAATGGATCATTTTATGCAGATGTCGGTTTTATTAATTCACTAATTTGGGGAACGTCTTTGTTTCTTTTTTATATGCTTTTTTAATTGCCATTGTGGATACTAGTTAGGAAATAGATCGTTTTATTTCATTTATTGTATAATAAAGTTTCACCTTACACGTAAACATTTTTAAGTGAAATTTATTTTAAGTAGTAATAAAGTAAGTAGAAACGTTTAAAAAGCGTGCTTAATAAAGATAAAGTACAAACTACACAGATGTTTTCAGAAGAATTCTCGGATTTTTACTGTTGACAATATGCAAAATACTTCTGATATATATGACGACATGAGAATAAATAAGACTAAATCATTAATATTTGACAAAGATTTAATTAAATTCTTTCTTAAATAAATATATCTAAGCAAAAATCTTGAAGTGGTCATATTGAATTAACTGTCTCAAAGTAATTTTCGAAATCTACAGACAAATCTAAAAACGGCATCCGTCGACCATCCATCGCACAGCTTGACGCCGACACCAGCTTTTGTATCTAAGAAACGACCCTTGTTTTTTTCATCATCCCTTAAATGTTCGAATTTCTTTACCTGCATATTCATCAAATGTGTTTGGGATATTAGCCTACTATTTCTTTAAACAACAGTCATGCTTAAATCTATCTAATAAAGCTTAATTTACTTTGTCAATCATGGGGTATATGACGTTTTGTATCAGATTATTGTCTGCAACATCTTGAATACCATCCCCTAAAGCTTAATGGCTTATTTCTCGTTAATTGTAAAGAAATTTGTCACTTCTTTCATTGACACTAAGATCATTTTTACATATAACTTTTATACTTATTACTTTTTTGGATTATTCTATTTGGGCTAATAGAATTTTGCTATGGCGCATATGAAAATGTGCGTTTCCCGTAGTTTCGAAATTTATTAGCATCAGTGACTGTGCATGGTGCAAGGTTTTAGTGATTTTAAGCTGAAAGGGTCCAGTGGACAAACAGATGCCCATTCGTCAGTATTATTTATGGTCTTCTTAAACATTTTTATGTTTATCTATGAATTTGAGATTGCAATTAGATATTTGGATGCTGACGTCATGTATGGATGAATATTTTTTCTTTAAAAATAATAATAATTTTATTTTTCATATAGTAAGGCAGACAGAACCAAATATTAAAAAAAACTCTGTCTTTTGCCCCAATTCAAAATTTGAGTGGCATAAAATAGACTTGCCACGATGCCCACAATTTTTTTACGAACCAAAATAATGATTTCTCTTACAAGATATCATTGTCTATTACTTAAGCCCCCTAAATTCAAATTGTGATTCGAATATCATGAATATTATAATTATAAATGTAGGCTATATATTCTATAATAGGGCATTCATAACATCTAATGAAACTGATTCATCAGCACTACAATTCTATACGTCATTATTCTTGTCGTTTTATATGAAACTACTACAGAATCTGCTCTATTCACACATGCAGCACCTGAGCTATCACAAAGCACACATCCCCTTTTTACTTCTAAAAAAGAAGTTTTTAACAAAAAAAGTCTCCCACGACGTGCAATGCCGTTTTTTTCCTGCATTTTTTCTATTTTATGGCCCTTGATTAAATATTGTTAATCTATTGTGATTTTGAGATTTATTTCTTGGGATTAATTCATTGTTACCAATACATTTGTCGCTTTATTTTGGGTCAGTGTGGACATCGTTTTTTTATGTGTTTTCTACAGTTAAAAAAATACGGATAGATAGTAGTAATTACATACTATTCTATAACAATTTCTGGATATTCTGCGAGCAACTTAAAATAAAAAAAAAACTAATTAAATTGGTGTAGTTGTTTACTTGTTATAACAGATATATTCATTGTCAAGTTCTACAAAGCTCCAATGATCGTATATAACGCGGTTCGAGATTTGGAGTTGCCGTTGAATAGTACATATATAATATAAAAAACTTTCGTTATAATTATGTCATGAAAATTATGGAATATTTAATTTGTTTCACGCGGAGAAATTAAAGAACGAATTCTTTAATTTCTCCGCTTTCTTAAGACAAAGTAGGTACGGTGATGATTTCTATATCCTATGTAATGCAGAATAAAGAGCGAAGCTAAAGAAGAAGTAGCATAGTAACAAGGCGCTATCTATACTCTATACTAATATAATAAAGCGGAAGAGTTTGTTTGTTTGTTTGTTTGTTTGTTTGTTTGAACGCTAAGATCTCTGGATCTACTGGTCCGATTTTCATTGTTTTTGTTTTGTATGAAAGCTGCATTCTTCAGAAGTGCTATAGGCTATATAACATTACATTACACATATATATTAATATATTTTAAAGTACATTCTAATTTGACATGCAATTTATTCTGCCATGTTAATAACAACCGTCGTTGCTACGCGACCGCTACCGCGACGTTTTGATATTCATCCTTATGAAAATAAAAATAATAGTCACTTTTAGCATTTTATCTAGATTGAAATTATAGTTTACTGTATAACATACTAATAAATAATTAAGGAGATGTCACTGATTCCAAATGACCTAGCCTACGGGCGGCTCAGTATGACCGACGCGAACGGGCAGATGACGTTGACGGTTTTATAAATTTTCATACATTTTCGAACTTTATTTGTTGTTTATAATTAATTTAAAATACACTTTGATTCTCTTCTTATTTTATTTGATATTGCCCGCTAAAATTATCCTACTTAATAGAGAGAAATGTTTAGTTATTTCGTAGAGTCGATATCTATGTACGCACGCACGGAAAACTTTAGGTATTTTTTCTAATATTAAGAATACCTATCCTTTAGTTACTTTTAATCCTTTTGTTAGTTCATTTCAATAACTCAGATAATTTTTTCTAATAATGTGTATCTACTTATTATTCTTTTTGATTATTTGAGCTTATATTTTCTTACTAATTCTATTGAGAATTGAAAATAATTTCATGAATATATTTAATAAATATTCTTATAGTTGAAGCAGGCGCAGCCGCGTCCGGGTCCACTAGTAATTTATAAATATGCATGTCTTAAAATAAACATTTGTTTTTAAATTAAATAGAGCCTAGCCTATCTATATATTTTTTTTCTAATTAAATCACTGGTAAATCATGTGTTACCAAATAAGGAGAGTTAGGAGTCACCACAAATCATTGTACCTATATAATATACCTAGTGTATAGAGCACACTTAGAACGAGTTTTTATAATGAAAGTCATGGCCGTTGCCTAATACTACCTACTGTATAATACGTTACATTTAAACGTTAACAACATATAAACTTCTAATATTATGATATAGCCTGAAAATCATATCGAAGCATATTTTAATGTAGATTTAGAAATTTGACAAATATTCACAAAACCAATAATCCTTAAAGATGTATCTACCTATATTTGCTAGCTCCAAGCTGTATGTCGCTCGTAGTAGGGTAGGCAGAGGAAACATAGACTCTGTTTCCTTTAAGACACTTCCGTTCTCCACTTGTAAAATTTGCATTTTGAAGTGGCAATGGGCAGGCCATATCGTTAGGAGCAGTGATTACCGATGGGGAGTAAAGGACCTCGGATGGTGACCACGTGTCGGCAAAAGGATGTGCTCCAAGGCTGCCCTCTAACCCAGTGCTCTGTTGAATGGTGTACAAGAAGATAGCGGAAGCCACTGGATGTAAGAGATGCAGGACTTGACGGAGTGGCAAACAGTACAAGAGACCAGTCCAGCATTAGACTTCCAAAATCTGAGGGATGTTTGGATTAGGTATGGAATTTTGATATGAATATTTAACGAATTAAAATAATCACTTAGCAAGTTCACTATGCAAATGTATCTAAATTGTTACTTTGATTAACTTCCTGCATGTTTATATTTTTGTATGTATAATAAAAATGTATGAACACAGAATATAGTTAATGTTACTTATTTTAATTTTATTTACTTTAAATACTAGAAGTCTCTTGAAATTTTTAATAATTTGTTTTGATATAAAACCCTAATCTTTTAGAAAAAATAGTTATTATTTAACGATTACAAAATTGACTAGTCGTCGCCCACAACTTTGTTTGCGTGGTCTTTAAGGTGTAAAACAGACAACACTCTTTTCCTTCATTTTCGTAAGAATTTCGAAAATCCTTACTTACATTAAATTAGAACATAAACCGATCTCAACTCTGAGATTGATCTTAAGATGCTTTTTCATTTATAGATATATATATAACTTATGAATGATAAAAATTCAGAGCGGCTTATATTATGGGTCTTTGTGCTAACCTAGGCTACCTAACTTACATTCAACTTTTTTATTTGTATTTTGGTTAGGTATAGTGTTTTGATTTGTGTAAAGGATTTTATTTTAATGTATCATGAATAAAGTTTTTATTGTTAAAATTTCTGGGGTGGGCCAGAATCTGGGAGGGGATGAATTTTTGTAAATGAGTTTGATGCGCTGTAGCACAAAAGAAAATATTATGTAAATTTATATAAAAAATAATTTTCTCGAGTCGGTCGCGTTAACAATCACTCTTTATGCCCTGCGCCACGAATGGCCTCAAAATAAAAATATATTAAAATGACTTGTATTTATTTAACTCTATGAGTATTATATAACACTACACGTTTCACGCTACTAACGTTTAAATTCGGTACCAACTGTTAAGTATCTACAATGTATCAAGTAAATCAATGATCAACCTCGCTCCAAGGTCATCAAGATACATTAGATATGACTCTGGTTTTAAATTCATAGCAATTTTCGTTACTTATTTATCATATAAGTACTCATACATATATACATATTTAATTGGACATATCTTAATAGAAACATGAAGTTTATTAAAAACTACATAAATATTGATATTGGCACATGAAAATTTTCAAGTATGATTAGGCTAGGAGAAGCCACTCTGGCAGACAAAGCTCGGCGTTGGGTTCCACCAACTAATGCACAATGTCTTGAAATCGCACAGGTTCTGCCCATCCTGCACGTCCTATATGCTTTATCCAGCATGTGGAGTTAGGTTTTTTTATTTAAACTATAATGTCTTTAAATATACACACTTAAAGTAAACAGAATAATACCACTAACCTCCGTATGTTTTGCAAAAATGAAAAAAAAACCCGAAAATTTAATTAATAATGACTAATAATATGAAATAATGAATTATATAAAGTAATAAATCTTATTAAACAAAAAAAAATCCAATGACACACAATTAAAAATATTACAACCGGTCAAAATATATGGGGAAAAAATTGTAAACAACGTGTTTTTGTGGACCTTACGTGAAAAAGCAAGTGAAGTTGCGGTAAAAAAATCTAGCAAAAAGACCCCCTCTATATTGAAATAGTGTATTTTTTCCATCAAAATATAAAATATGTTAGAATCTGCGCGAGAGCACAACGTCAGGTAGATTTCTCGTTCGCAGGTAGAAAAAATCTTTTGTTAAGTATTTGAAAAAAAAGGTTCTTTTATGCGACCCACCCTCTGTGTACGCCTACGATTTTATATTTATCTGTAGGAGGAAAAAATAATTACGATACTAAGCTTGATTTTGATAAAATTTGTGGTTTTAGTAGGTGATTTCTGAGAATATCTAAAAATTATTTTATATTTACATATCTTTTTGATTCAAAATACGTAGTTTAATGAACACCTTGAAAATGATTGATAGGAAAAGAGCTACCTATAAGTCTCCTAGAAGTCCTGGAATATATATTCCATATGAAAATAATGTACACTAGGTTTTTTCTGCCTACCCTGGTATACACAAAAACGAATACGAAAATATCAATAATATTTTATAGAAAATATTATTTAAAAAAAATCAAAAATTAAATCAGCTTCACGCTGCATCCCGTGATTGAAATCAAGTAGCGACTAAATCTTTTTTATTTTAAATAGAAAACAAAAACTTTTTCAAGCATCTTTTACATAATACAGAAAAAATATCAAGAAACAAATTATTAAGCTTCAATTTCAAGTATCAAGACCACTTTAACCCCCAAACGTGCGGGGGTGAGAATTCTATGCAACATTGAAACCGCATGCGTACGCGCATTAACGCACACCACTATAGACACATATACATACACACACTCACAATAACACACATACAAAGAGATTTATAGTTCCTGAGACTTGCGAGATTCTGTAATTGCATGGCGATACGGTTTTCAAATTTAAAGTTAGGTTTAAATTTCTTGCTATATTAGAACTAGCTGATGCCTCTGTGGCGTAGTTTTAAAGTATATGATCGCACGGATTATTTGAGGGTTCAATTACTTATTCAGGGAAGACTATTCGTTGCTTAATTTGAAATGTGATCGTGCATCAGTAGGATTTTCTTTTATATTTAATTTCCTCATATTATAAAATAAAGAAGTTATTTTAGTAAAATATGTACGACTATTTTTGATTCACAATATCAACATATATTAAAATTTAAATTAGCTGTTTAAGGCTTTAGCTGTTTAAATAATACTAAATGATCATTATATTTTTAAATAACCTTGCCTACAGTGTTACAGTGACGATGCAGTTACTTGTCGAATATGAAAATTGTGGATTTGAGTTTCATGAGCGGAATATTTATATTCATTTATATAATTGTTTCCCAATTTAATAAAGAATAAACTTTCCGCCGAATTCTTGCGGCATTGCGTGTTGAGAGTGAATATAAAATCAAAATATTAAATATTTCATTCGCCCGAGTAGAAATTGAACCCACAACCGCCATGTTTACAGTCGTACACTTGTACACCCTGCACCATGACTTCGATAGAATCCTAAGATATGCTCACACTTATATTTTCTACATAATGATGTAGTATAAAGTAAAACAAATCTTTACATTTATATATGACTCGATGTCATGTGAGGTTTCCGCCCCAGGGTCCAACCTCTCTTAGAATGAGTGGAGTCCACTCAGTAGACTTTGATATAATCTTTTTTTTATAGTGAACAGTAAAGGAAACATAAAGAGCATCTTGATAGAACTTGAAGAACAATATCGATGGACGAATGTCCCGAAAACAGCATAAGTCCCCCTCTGGAGGGCATACAAAAAGAAGTTGATTATAGAAGACGAGGAGAAAGAATTATGCAGTGACCGTAGAGTTTGGCGATCCGTTCTCTCTGGCTACACCGCTAGGGACAAAGCTATAAACTTCTAATTTATAAACAAGTAAAAATCCACATAATCCTTCCATAATTGTGTCGCATATAAAACAATTGGTGAATGCAAATAATTACCACGACCTATCCCAACACCACACTCATACTTTAGTATGTATTAATAAAAACACAACAGATACAAAAACAAATTTAAAATTCAAACACGTGCTGAGAAAAAGCCGAGGAGGTTACACTCAACCAGCTCGGATTGTATTTGCAAAAAGTTATTGTTGCCTTTTTGTGGCTCTTTTTGCTCCCGTTTTTGAGAAAAAGAACGGATGAATCCGTTTTACTACAGAACCCGTTAGACTTTTTGCCCTTTGATTCCGATGCGATACTTTATTGTTAGTTTTTGTTTGGTCCGTTCCGTTGCATAACCGGGGTCGGTCGGTCAATTTGAAGAAATCAGACTGAGGTCAGCATTGCGTAACTTAACCTTACTTCCTTAGATTGGGTGATGGTTTTCTTAAAAAAATCTTATAGGTTTTCGCGATTTTTATAAAATTTTAAATGACACTGATTTATAACCGAATTAATCACGTATATTTAGTATATTTTAATCTAAGATACACTTTAGAAAATTCGATACTAAGTATTTTATATTTTTTTATCTCACGGTGACCTCTTATTATAAGATAAAATTCAAAGTAGAAAAAGAAAATATAAAATAGATATCTCAACCAATTTTCATAAAGACTTTTGCAAACCATTGCGATGATCAAAACTCTCGATAAAAAAAAAGTGCACTCAAAACGGGTCATTACTTTAAACCGGTGCCACAGACATACCCATAAACAGACCGATAGTTCTTATAACATCCCTTTTTCGCGTCGGGGCTTAGAAAATCTTAATAAAACGAAAAATCTAGTAACTTCCAATTATTAGCCACCTCGTCCTATCAGTGGACTACTCAACGCAAAGCAAAGCATGGTGGTAATTACATGTATAATTCAGCAAATTAATTATGTAATAATGTGCTTTAAAGTACACTTAACTTATGAATTTGTTAATAAATATTTTAATTTTCAATTGACTTTCATGTAAATTATATAAATTTCAAGAGTAAAATTGCGAACAGTTTAAAATATTAAAAGCGGGATTTCAGGTTTAAAAGCATACATATATTTGAAATATAATATCTAGATTATAATATATAAATTTTACAAAATAATCATAAAATTACAGACGTTTTATATATAAATATTCATATTTTAAATAAACGACAAGCAAAATCTCAGTGGAGCCATTAATTAGTCACGTCAATTTACAATTAATTTGATTAATCAATACCGGTTGATATATTATTAACGCGCGTCCGCCTGTGGGGTCGATAAAAAACGTCACTAGCAAATATATTTTAGTGTATCGACATTTGTTTTTTATAGAATACTAGTGGGCCCGGACGCGGCTACGCCCGCGAAAATATAAGCCTAAATAACTAAAATAAGTTAAAAAATAATAATAAGTGGAGATTTATTATTAGAAAAAATATCTGAGTAACCGAAATGAACAAACAAAAGAAGTAAAAGTACCTAAAGTTTGCCGTGCGCGCGTCCTAAACATTTTTCTATATTAAATAATTATTAGTTTTTGCGAACAATATTAAATAAAATCACAAACGATTAAAATTACGATATTTTAAGTACATAACATCGGTATAGACAACAGAACTGAGATGAATTAATTATAAGCCGCAAATAATTAAATAAAAATTAACAGTAATTCGAAAATATATAAAAATTTACAAAATCATCAAAGTCATCTGCCCGTTCGCGTCGGTCATACTATACCACTCGTAGGCTATGTCATTTGGAATCAGTGACATCTTAATTATTTATTAGAATGTTATACAGTAAACTATAATTTCCATCTAGATGAAATGCTAAAAGTGACTATTATATTTATTTTCATAAGGATGAATATCAAATTATAGAAATCATCTAATTTTTGTTAATGTATACAAATCTATATCGGCGCGCGCCATGTACGCGTAAAGCAAACTCACTTTGGGTGACGTTTTCTTAAAACAACAAACTTTGCAAGCCGTTGCTTAGCAACGCGTAGCGACGATTGTTATTAACATGGCGGAATAAATTGCTTGTCAAATTAATTATTTTAATATATTGGTATATATCAAAAATATTACAAATATGAGAAAAAAAAAGTATCCTATGTTCATCCCGGGACCCTCAAGTATCTCTATATGAGTATTTTATCACAATTAAATTAGCGGTTTGGCCCTGATTGCGTAAAGGACAGACAGACAGACAGACAGAATTACTTTCGAATTTATAATATAGGTATGGATTGGTAGGTATGTTTGTTCACTTCACTCCGTAGTAAAGGAGTAAGGGTCCAATTTAAGACAAAATTTGGAGAAAATAATTATTCTAACTTATTTCAGAAGTTGTTGTGACTGAAAGAACGGTGTGGGGTTTAATTCCCACTCGGGGATTGAAATATTTAATATTTTCATGAAATTTAATTGAATATTTTCATTGAGTTCGGCCACGCAATGTCTAAAAAATTCGGTGGAGTGATAAGTGTGGACCAGAAGTGTCTAAATGAGGAGAGGAGTGTCTTAACACTACCTTCCGTCTACCCAGTCTGCGAGAAAGCTATATATTATAAGTCAAGTTAATTAATATAATTAATTCTCCTGATCCTATTCCCACGAAAAGAACCTACAACCCATACTGTCCCACTGCGCCACCACGACCGGCGGCCTCTAGCTATCTTTATGTGAATTTCGGGCAGATGGTCCGTCATGTTGCTAAGTATTGCGGATGCAATGCAACAGGTGTGGAGTGTCGGGATTTTTTAAAGGATTTTTTCTGTGATACGCTATCCCAGAGCGAAGACTTTGAGATGTCGTTACTAAGATAAAAGTATGATAAAAGATGAACTTAAAAATACTTGTTATGTGTAGGTGTATATAGTATTAGAGAGTTATGCGATACCTTTTTTTTTTCTATATATATAAACTTAGAGTTCTAAAATATTCAACCAGATAAACGAAATAATACTAACATACTATGCCTCAAGAATTCTACGGAAAGTGAGTAGCGAATTATGTTATTGGGGAACACAGTGTCTTATCATTAGCTTCCCACGTTCCTCGTTAAAGATTAATATTAGCAATAAGACTTTTACCCTTGTACGCTCTATTGATTTTCAAATATATTTTTTTAATAAAGTATAATATATGTGTTTTTTTTAAACAGATTAATTATCATCAAAGCCTGTCTAGACGTTATATTACTAAATTGTTATCAATAGTATCTTTTCATTATATAAATAAATATTATAAACAGAAGCAAAGGAGCCATAGCAAATTATTAGGCGAACTGGCTCGGCGTGACACAGCGCACATCTGTGCAGCACTTGTTCATAGCCCAGACACTAGATCAATATCTATATATGGACTTCAAATCGTCATTAATATGTATAAAATGTTATAAATACGAGTATATATAAAATGCTTCTTTTTAATATTTGTTAGTGTAGACTAATTTGTTCTTGATATTTTTATTGTAATTCTTGTAGGCATATCTGCTATTATTAAAAAATAATAGGTGCATATTTTTATTAAATAATTCCAAGAATATATAAAAATAGTTAAATATAAATGTACCTTTTAGTATGTAAAGTTAAAACAAACTATTTATAAGTAAAAGATGCTGTATGTGGAGTGGAGACTGATCACACAATCTAAGAATAACCGAATGACTCTTAATACAATTAAATTATCTGCTATCCTCGAGTTATTATACCCACAGATCCTTACTTACTCATAAACGTGCGACTGTAAACGAGTCAGGGTTCGATTTCCACTCAAGGAAATGAAATACTTATTTAATGTCTGCCACTCCACACGCAATGCCTCCAGGATTTGGTGAAAAGTCAATGTCTTAACACTAGCTTCCCAGGCTCCCTTTGCCTTTCCTGCTTTGTGCGGGATACAGAGTGAAACAAAAAAGACTATGTATTTAGGTAAAATTACCAGATTTTTGTTAGTAAAATAATATTGTACTAAAATCGAGAACGTGTCCATATATTGATAATATAGAAAAATGTGTTAGTTGTAAATCAACGCAACGAATTGACAGCGAAGGACAGCATTTCATTTCTATACGAAAGTTAAAAAGGAAATTAAAAAAATGTCACAAATTATTTTGCTTTAAGTTCAGTAATTTCTGATACCGGTTTCTAATACGAAGTTTAATATTTTGTAGTGATATATATTTTTTAGATGCACGCTTTATCCCGCATGTAACCAGTGACGTCGTCGTGACGGTTGAATTTTGGATTCCCACTCAAGGGAAAGAAAAAATCATATATCATACTGGATTAGCCACTCAGTCAATACACAAAACCCCGAGAAGAGAGATGTAGGAAATGGAAGTCTCAATAGGAACGGAGTGTCTTGCAAGGTTCCCAATCCCAGGTTAAATTTAAGACATTAAGTGGTGGGACTCTACGCCACACTGTCAAACGGGTGGAGCACACAAGTACGCTTGTGACTAAATTTCTTCAAATTATTTAAATATGAATAATTATTTATTTCTTTACGTATTTACTTAGCATGATTTATCTTCTAAAATTATTACGAAACGAGTTTCAAAAATATGCATATAATAATCACAATTTTGTTAGTTAATTGTTATCTTAATGTATTTTATATATAGATTTCCTAGAATTTTATATATTATATTTAATTGTATGAAGTAGTTGGAATTAAATTGTGAATTATTTTGATAATTTATTTACTTCTAAATGAATTATTTAAGTGCTTAAAGAGATACATAAGCTGTAGTTCCAGTGCACGGAAATGAAATTGATATAATTCCTCGAGTGCCGATCAAACCCACAACTATTGCTGATATAGTCAGGTTATAAATGATTTAGACAATTCTATTATTTTCTTGTCATTACAAGGGAACGTTCTACGTACAACATTTAGATAAGACATATTTAAATATGTATAGCCTCTGCAGAAGTAAACAGAGAGATCAGTCAGCTCATTCTACGATTTCTCCGTTTATGTTTAAAATGGAAAAATATTAAAAACTTGTTAGTAGACTAGTTTTAGAGTACGAACGATGTGCCGTGGCAACCTTTAATAATTTAGAAGGCTTTCTAAGATTTTGCGCCTGCTCTCTGGAAGAAAATAATCAAAATAAAAAAAAAGCAATCTACGGTTAACTTCAAAACGGCCATGTCTTGTTGTTGTTAGCCGTACTGTACCAATATATAAAAAAATTCAACGAATGGAATTCGAATCCACGAGCATTACTTTGCAGCTGTGTTATACTTAGCATTGTGTGACCGACTGAGTAAATTGAGTGTTTTGACTGTTTCTAATTAAATTACTTTGCAATTATAGATATAAAGGAAGGTCAAACAGATGCAAATGTATGTATGAACCTATGTATGTATGTATGTATGTGTGTATGTATGTACGTGTATGTTAGTAACATACATATATTATGTTATTTATATGAATATAAGTTTTAGCTTGAATTTGAATTCAATTGTGTTTAAAATTTTTGAATATTTAAATAATATCATTAATATTAATATTAGCTTGAGAATTTTTCGTTAAGTTAAACAATGTATTTGTTAAGGTGTAGTTGTAATAAGGAATATCTCTTAAATTATTTAAAAGTAAAACGTTTTTGAATTATTTTATTATTTCTAACTTCACACTGTATCACGCACATAGCAGACTGGGCAAGGGGAACTGGGACGTAGAGTTAAGACATTTCGTTTTTATTCCCATGTGAAGTTCAATTCCTCGAGTGGGAATTGAACCCACAACCTGTATCGTGTTCTCGCCTCTACGCCCCTACACCACAACCGATGTCAGTTATCCTAAATACAGGTATTCACCAAGTTCGATTATGTTCGACTATGGAACACCATATGATAGTAAATACTGTATATCTACATAGCTGAAGATCGAGCTCAGTGGCGTGCCATTGGAGAGTTCTATGTCCAGCAGTGGACGAGGACAGGCTGATGATGATGATGATGACATAGCTTACGTATTTATCTAACACACATGTGTATGGAGATATTCAAAAGTTCCCACCGTAGTAGAATCTCAATATCAATCTAAATATTACACACCTAGTATTAGTATTAAAGCAAATCGCTATTTAATTATTGGTCGTGTCAGCACGAAAGAGCAAACCAAATGCGTCTTGTTGAATACTAAATTATACTACTAGATACTAGTTATATCGTAGTATCGAACTATACATGGTAATATGAACTTTGATTTTATACTATGTGTTTAATATTTTCCCAGGATCTCTCTGCCTACAAAAAAAGAAAAAATAACATAACTCAATGCTGCACATGGTCTATAATCTATATAGATAAGGGGTCAAGTCCACAACCATTATCTACGTTTGAAATCAGATCTACTAAATTAGATTTTTTCGGCCTCATTCACTGTTATATATTTCTAGGTATTATCTTAAAAATTGCATTGTGTGACCATTTGTATATTCCAATCTAATTCTATCTTATTAAATTCTAATATAACCTTCCTCGATGGACAAATGGATTATCTAACATAACAAAAAGAAATCTATTCGAACCAATAGTTTCTAATGTAAGCGGTTTCAACCGAACCAACTCTCCTAGCTTATAATATTAAAGAAAAGCTTTATAACATTAGAAGTAAAGATATATATTTATTCGGGCAAAGAACGAGAGCGAATAAAGAAAAAGGAGTGATATATCACTATATTCTCTTTAAAACAACTGACATGAACCTGTAGTGTAAATTAAAACTGATGATGACAGATAGTTGACGTCGGAGCATATTTAGTGTTTACAGGCACAGCTTCGTGAGGTCAGATCTGCGCTTATCCAAAAACCTGTTAATAGGGGGACTATGGTGTCTGTGGCATTGTGGATTTTATTATTATTTACTTGGATTATTACATTTTTTTTATTTTTTTTTTATTTTTTAGGTTATAAGTAGATAAGTGTTATAAAATTTAAGTATGTATAAATCGTTTTGGGAGACCCTTCGGAAATTTGTATCCACTACTATGTTATACATATAATATGTACCTACATCCTAACGTTGCAATGTTGTTTATATAAAATATTTTACTATGATGCTGTCCTCATCAATTGAATTCGGATGAACAGAATCAAATTATTTTCAATTTCCCATTTACACAATATATCAAAAAATAAGCGGAGAGCCTGGGACGGAATGTCTTAACGCTAAGTTTCCCCTGTTTATCCCGATATGCGGGTAAAAGCGTGAAGCATCTTTATTTTATAATGCTAAGTACACGTGCTCCTCATATGACCTGCGGGCAGAAGCTGTAAGGTCGTAATCAAACTTGTAACCTTCATCGTAGGTTTTTTAAGCCATTAGTTACGTACGAAATTCATTAAAAATATAAATATTCATTTTATTATAATAAGTAAGTACATACATAAACTTTAAATATGCTATAAGGTCATATAAATTATTTTTAATATTTTCTATATTTTTTTCTACATGTTTCAAATATCGTTGTTATTATAATCTTACTTTATTATTCGCTTTGCGCAATAATTTTATTGATATTCAGAATAGTGTAATCTAACGCCGTTTTTATATGTTCAGATCGTTGAAACACCTATGCAAATTATGCATTAAATTGTAACCCACAATTATATTTCATCATACAAGCTAATCCTTAATAGAATCATAATTTGCGATTTTCGATTAATTATAATTTTTAGTTATTACTTATCCTCATATTTCTATATGTATACGCTATTTACTTTCAGTTTTTCCACTTTTACCGCGTACTAGTGTAGACAGAATCTAGGGTGAAGTCATTCCGTTCTCCACTTTCCACGTGAATTCGAAATATTTCAATTGAGCCGGACTCAACGTGGCGTTTATCTATTTAGAACCGTAAAATCTCACAATCATAATCAAACCCACAACCATCGCGTGAATCAAGCACTGTTCCACTGCGTCACAACGGCCTCTATGCTCCATTTTTTTTAATTACCAGAGACCAGTCTCAAATAATTAGCCAGCATGGCCACAGCAAGACGCGTATTACGACTAATGCCTACACGTCAATCACTTTGATTGAACCGACAAAAACATTGATTCATATTCACATACTCGTCGCTCTAGCAATATACTTATTAATGTGTTAGAAACATTTTATAGCAATATCTTTGTGTTGGATATCTAATTTTATTATTCCATATTTATGAAATTTATGTTCTTATAAAGATGATCGATATAATAATATGACTTTTTTGCTTAGTGCACTATGTTTTTTTAATTTCTAGCTATATCCCGCATAGAGAGAACGTGGGAACCTAATGTTAAGTCACTCACTCACCACCCAGTGGAGTGATGGAGCACAATGCTGCTTTTTACCTCGTTACCAGAGGAAAATTAAAATATTAAATATTTCATTTCCCCGAGTAGGAATCGAACCTACAAACGTCGCGCTTACAATCATCGCACGCACCGCGACAGCTCCAAAAAACAAGATAGACTTTAAATTATAGTTTTCAAACTATAGTTTCACCAATTTAGTAACTCACGTTGCTTAACCATAAGAACAGCGCGAGGTTACGTCAGTACTGCAAAGTCAAGGTTGTAACGAACATTAGTTAATTTTTATGATAATTTGTAGTTAATCTTTTTTTTTTCAAATATACTTTTTTTTTGTTACAGCTAGCTATAATAAATCATATAACATTTTAAATCACGTTTTTAAATTCATATGCTTCGGCATCAAATTTATGATCATTGTGTATTAATTAAATTGTCATTTTTAGAGTTCTGTACACAGAGAGTAAAGCGGTATCCTATTTTAGTAATACGATCCTGCTCTCTGTCTGTTTGTCACCAGGCTTTACTCATGAACCAATCATATTTAGGCAATTGAAATTTTCAACAACATGTATTTCTATAGCCGCTAATATGTATTTAAGCTTTACAGCCCCCCCTTAAATAGCTGTAGGACGTACCACTTGAACTGGGCGAAAAGTTTGTAGTTATTGAAAATTTATCTCGCATATTGCAGAGTGGAAAGAAAGATCTTAGTCCAGTGACAAAACACTTCATTCTTCTAAAGAACTCCGACTAAATCGAGACATAGTGAGTTGCGTGGCGGAACTTAAGGCCGCACATTGTTTAATTAGAACAGGGATATGAAGATAATGCGACCAAAAATACCTACATACTGTATTGAGACTTACAACATAAATTATAGAAGTTTTTATGGTGTAGCTACAAAAAGTTGTGGAATTTAAAAAATGTTTCTATCATATATCAATTTTATTTGTATAATTTGTATCAAAAATGAAATATAATACAACCAAAGCCAATCAAAATCGATATTAAATACGCATTTTAGAGCAAAAAATTCGCGAAAAAAACTAATTTGCTAAACATTTTTTTAATAATATCTCAATTTGAATACTCAAACGGTCTTGTGACAGATCACCGATAGCTAAAACATTCATAATGGGCCTTATTACAATAATAATGTTGTAGAACGTTGTGAAAAAATGTAAACAAACTATAAAACTCCAAAGGGACAAATTGTTTGCATATAAATAGATATCTTAGACGTCATATCTACTACTTAAACTTTTGATTGAAAATGACAATTTAGATTCAAATTCAATTGTTTAATTAGGAATATATAGAAAAATCTGTCCTTCTGTCTATATCAATATTTTTATTTGCTGTTCACTGTATCCTGAATATGTAGGGTAGATGAGACCTATTAGTCTAGTATTCTTACACTCCGTTCCCATTGAGACAGTTCCGTTCTCTACTTTCCGCCAAATTCTAGAAGCATTGCTTGTTGAGCGGTTCAACTCGACACCGCGCTTTCACTCGTTAACAGAGCGTGGAAATGAAAATAAAAAAATATTTGATTTCCTCGGGTGGGAATCGAATCCACAACCTGTCACGCTCCAAAACTGGTCTATATAATATATAATCAGTAAAAAATGCCCGCTTAAGCAAGTAAACCCGCAGTCACACCCTAGTCTACATACAAAGGACAAATAGAGACATAGTGACCCAGTATTGAACAATAAAAAATATGATAAAAACGTATTTTTTGTACAATAAATAAAAAGAGCACGGCGCTAAGAAGCTCTCCGTTCGACACTATTGTTTTTACGACCGTGATACATAATGAAATGATTTTTTTTAAAGTTTCTTTTAAAGAACAAAAAACTAGATTTGAGTAATCAGGTAGTTTGATTGAAATATCATTCCAGTTTTAATATGTTGTTTTGTTTTTTTTTAATTATTATAATGTCTAGGACGTGTTTATTTTGGTGTTTAACTATTTGTTTATAGGTAAGTTATTTTTAGAGATTTTGTTTACGTGACGCGAAACTTATGTTTATAAGGACGGGGCAATAAAATTAATTCTCTCCCCATTATAGGCGGTAAGTCTTACTTCCTTCAGTCTACTTTGTTTTATGTAGGATATTTTTATGTAGAATTTTAAGCTATTGAAATTTATTAAATTGTACAGTGGCTACAAGTACACTGTGTTCATATATAGGATGTATCAAAAATAAAAAATAAATAAAAACATTAAGTTATAAATTACGCGAATTACGTTATGGTAGAAAAAGCGATGCTGGATGCTGGGACTCAATATCTGAAAATGGACAAAAAGAAATATCATCATCATCATCATCATCATCATCAGCCTGTCCTCGTCCACAGCTGGACATACGCCTCTCCAATGGCACGCCACTGAGCTCGATCTTAAAGAAATATACACATACATATTATATATAAGCCGGTTACCACTTACTCTGCCAGAAAGTGGGGGAAGTCTTAACACTGGGAGTCCAGGTTGGTTCAGCCTACCCTGCTATATAGTACTGCGTGAGGCTAAAAAAATGTTACTAGTTTAGATAAAAAGGAACATAAAAAAAAATCAGAATTATTACTTTTAATAAATTAAGACGTAGAATAAATTTAAGAAATGCATTAAGTATACAGATTACAACAAACCTACGTTCATAGTTCATACATTGAATTTCACAGATAATTATTAATTTTCAATAATAATAATAAACACATACGTTAATAGGCGATATTAAAAAAATAGCAATTTGTCTGTGATTTCTATTGGTATAATCGCAATAAATCAATATAGAATGAATATTAATTGAAACAGAAAATATATGTTAGAACAAGTTATGTATTAGCATTAATTATAATTTGCATTTTAACCACACCGTAACCGGTATTTTTTTATAATAATTTTGATTATCAAAATCTTTTCGTAGCTCGAGTACGCTGTACGTAATATCTTTGACCTTGGAACTTGGCTCTCGTATAGAACCATTTCTGGTGGTGTAATATAATAACTTGGCACTTATAGATTAGTGGTTACTGGTTAGAAGTGTTTCTAACGATTCTAAAGTGTTGTTCCACACTTAGTATACAAAATACTTTATTTAGTAAGCATATAAACTTAAACGTAGCTGTATTTGAATCCCTTGGAAACCATCCAAGAGGCACAAGTTTTTATTTCACTACGTTCAAATTTGTATACAATTTCGAAAAAAAAATGTGAAATGTAAAAATAAGAGTTCAATAAGATTCGTTTCCCGGATTCTCTGAAGAATGAATTATTTTAATTTTCCTGCTCTCGTAGGTAAGAAATTTCATTTCATCTAGACTGAAAACGGAAAACGTAGAGTCTTATCATTAAGTTCACTCTACCAATCGGAAAAAAGTGTGAAGATGATATTAAACAGAAATTTTACTTTCTTTAATTAGTAATAAAATGAGGCGAAAAGACAAAACTACCTCAGATATATAAGACGTGTGAATATAAAAAAAAAACTAAATTAAATACAATTTTGCTATCCAATTACATTTTCTTGGAATACTAGCGTGTGAAGTTTTACAACACATTGACTGAATGAGTCAAGTTGATAGTGTCTCGCCAAATTAAAATAGGCAGTGAAAGTAGGTTCAGTTCCCTTTTGAGGGTATTTTATAAATTTAAGAAGTGTCGCTTGGTCTATTCTAAAATGAAATGCTAGTGTTATACATACAAACCTTCCGCGTAAAGCACTTAACCCTAAGAAAGTATATGTACGATACAGAGTGGTTAGAGAGTTAAGGGGTTCGCTTTTAACAATAAAAATTCTATTACAATAGTTACTTAGAAATCACAACTATATATAAAAATAAACGTATATAAGATGATTTACGTCAGTCATATTAGAAGCGACTGTATAATTATTAAAATTAGTGATATCTTTAATCAAATTGTTATATTTTTGTGGTACGCCCTTCACGGTGTATGATCAGATGTTAATCGCAATTAAAACTGGTAACTTGTCAACTTGTTTTAAATATTAATAAATAAGTAAGGAAAGTTTTGGCAGGGATGCTGTTCGTAAGTTCAATTCGATAGTTTCAAAGATATACAGAGAAATCTACATATATCTTTTTTTCACACAAGAATACATTACAGAGACTCAACTCTCCATTATCACATTTGTACACCTAAACAAATAATGAGTACTATATATGTACATTTACATGGAAACTTTGAAAACTAACTTGCAAACGTATATTTGTAAGGTACGCTAAAAAGAAGAATGCTTTTATATTTATTTACATTTTATTATAGTTTGGATTCGAACCCACACTCTTCGAGATTCGGACCCATGTTCATAATGTTCTAATGTGTCATCAAATAAAATTAGCTTAATTATTAAAAAATAAGAAATAAAATAAAAATTAATTAAATACAATACGAAAACACCTTACTAGAGATGTTAGTAAATAACAATGGTGAGATAAACAAAGAGAAGAAAACGACTGAACCAACAAAATAAACGCGGAAAGACTTATCCGGAAAAACCTTACTTGGTAACTGCCGAATAGTACCCGCAATAGCAACGCTCAACAACGATCTAAGAAGCCTTTTAATTGAATAAGCAATTTCAGACTTTATTGACGAGATTTATAGTTGATTTTTGTTTGTAATGGCTTTCAAATAAGGCATTACAGATTGTTGTGATGTAATATGTCCGCCACAAGGTCAGAATAGACCGAAAATCAGGTTTCGTGTACCCCCCCTCCCCCCTCCCGCATGCGCGCGCGCAGTGGCGGGGCGTCGTGTGCGCGTCTGCGGCTGGGGTAGCACTAATGCTTGTTTCAAAGTGAATTTATGCTGTCTCTAAGTACTCTTTAATATAGTGATAACACTCTTAACCAAATAAATCAAGATCATGTATTATAACATTATGTTTTCTAAGAACGTGTTTTCTGTTCTTTTTTTTTAGAAAATGGAATTGTTTGAATTAACCTTTCCTGTAATTAATTATTGAACACAATTATTATGAATTGTCATATAATAAATTTTTGTAGTCTATTTAACTCTGTGTACCTTACATAGAGAGCATCTTAATAGTAGGAGAGAAGAAAAATGTATTATCATAATTTTTATCAGAGTTATTTTGGCACTATAAATGAAACACATGCCTTCAAATAGAAATTAAAAGCATATTATATTTTTTTATATAAGTACTGTAAATTATGCTAAGTAGTCATGAATCTGGTAAAAACAGTGTTGCTTTTAAAAAAGATAGAATCACTTATTTTTGATTATTAAAAAAGTTTTGAATTTCTACATAATTATATTAATGATTAGAATTTGTAAGATTAGTAATTTGTGATTAGAAGTTACTAATACTCTTTGTGCTTCCCGTTACAACGCACATGTAATCTATTCGGAATTCGTCAAAATACTCCGACGACTACCACATGGCCCGCGATCCATTCTTCATACGTGTACGCGTGTGTGCGTGCGCGCTCGTAGTGTGCGAGTTGCGCCCGCGCATGAGGGTAATACTTGATGGAATAATGTATTATTATGGTTGTTTTTATATTTACAGCAATATTATAGATATCTATGTCTCGGGCTTATATTATTTACGTTAGCAGGGAAAAGGTAAATGTAGAAATTTATATTTCTTTTTCTGCATAAATTAATTAATTGGCAAATATGTATATTGGTATATGTCAGCGGATTACAAGAATTAATGAAGCAATAAAAACTATGTAAAGCAATAATAATGATGAATATTTTGGATATAAGATAATATGTACCGGTTTTTTGCATTTAATTTAGTACGAGTTTGAGAGCTATACATAAATACTATTTTAAAAATTTATCAAGTAAATATAACGTCTTGGAATAATAGCGTATATAGTAGTATTTTTTAATTTAGATAACTAATTTAAAATAATTTAATAAAAAAGTCAATAGTTTCTAACAGGTAATACTTTTACATCTAACGCCATCTATCGAAGATCCATGGAACAAAATTATCGTTTTCACCTTTGGCTCAATAGATGTCAGTACTTAAATAAAATAGAAATGTGCCTCATTGAAACGTATTTATCTTCGGCTACTTACCTTCTATGTTATAATGATGATAAGGATTTTTTGTACATACCTGTAAAAAAGAAACGTTTCATTATTATTAAACAATTAAAGCATACAAATATATTTTTTTTATAATCAAATGTTTATATTGTTAGTAAAGGCAAATGCGAAAAGAGTGTTAAATATTCCGAAATAGAGTGGTATAGGATGATTGTTATCCTACAGGTGAGAAATATTTTTTATTGGTATACTGTATATGATATATGACTAATAATAAATTAAAAGATCGAGATTTCTTAATTAGGACTTATGCGTAGATATAAATTTTAAATATATTTATTAATTATTTACATAACATTTATAAATTGTCTGTTTACACTTTTATTGATATTTGTGAGGTAAGTTAAAAAAGGAGAACAAAAAAAAATGATGCAAAATACGCAAATACTGCTGTATCTTCACTTATAGGAATATAATTATTAAAATTAATGGTTATTCAATTCATGATTTGGCTGTGAATACTTCAAGATTTTATTTGACAATTTCCAAAAAAAGACTTAAAATTGCATGGCCTTAGCAATTGCGCCCCAATTGATACAATAAATATACACATTTAAAGTACTGTAATGCAACCTTGATATTACCTAATTTTACTATAGGTAAATTACGAAGGTCATATCTAAGAACAAAAAATGTATAAAAAGTAACATACATCATAAAAGCAAATAGAAAAAAATAACGGATTCTCTTTCCAATCTCACCCCAGAACACAATATTCCCATAAGTGAAGACACAGCGGCATTTGCATACGTTGCATCATTAATTTTTTTATTCCACTTTTTCTCATCTTACCTACCCCACAAAACTTGAGTAGATTTACTACAATACGATGCCATTAAAATAAAAGATTAAGTAGTATCCGTCATTTGCATACTGATCTTAGACTGTGAGAAAGGAGTACCACAAGGGGAGTGTATTGGGCCTGTACTTCTCATTATATATGCAAGTGACTAGACAATGCAAAATTGTTTTTATATTTATCATTCACCGATAGAAGCGGTTTTTTCATTATTTGTTTTTTACTTTAACTTCGCACGGTGATTTGCATAGCCTGTTTCGGTCACCCCACTAATTTTGCATACTCTTTTGCATATAAAAGTCTAATACTGTCTCTTTGAGTATGTGTGTTTATTTTCAGCTTTATTTTAAGGATAGTGGAATTTTTAATTTGATTCATAAGTTTTGGGGGGGTCAGGTTTTTTTTATTTGCCTTTGTGTCTATTGTGAGTGTCATTAGTGATGCTTTTGCGATCGTGTGAGACGTTTCAAGCGAATCTTTACGTGAATAATTAAAGACTTGAACAAGAAATTGGTCCCCACAAACAATTTCTATTGTATCTCTAATTGAATTCCGGTTTTGATGCTCGTCATCGTTGATTATTCTTTGTTTGATGAATATTTAGGATATTTTTTCTGCCCCCGGAAGCATTATTTTTTATCGCGGAACAAAACATCTGCTTTGTTGTAATTAAAAAAATCGTGAGAACTGTAGGGATGTCCGCTTGCATTAATTAGATTCATTGTTGGTTAAGATGCATGTCTTTGCAAAACTCGTTATGATTTAGAATGTTATTTTGAACTAATAGATATTATTCCTTTTGATTTGAAAATAGATATACTTTGAGGTTAAGTTAAGGAAAAAATTGTTAAAAATATACTCATAAGTGTCATTAGCTGTGAGCTTATTAAAGTCAAAAGTGCAACAACACGCAAAATATAAATTTATATAGTAATCTGCTATTAAAATGTCTTCTAAAATAAGGAAACATTAACGGGCAGGTGATTCGATCACGCACTTTTATTTAATGCATATAATTAGCAATTACGCATAAAATAAATATGTATTCAAGTGTGTTTCTAGAATATTATATATTTTTCAACAGACAATTTGAATTTATTTACACATAATTGAATATATAAAATTAATGACTAGAACTAATTTCGATAAAATGTTAATTTATTACGAAATCGAATCTACAAACGTCTGTAATTTCCACATATAATACATACATATATCATATAAATTTTATATGTCTGATTGCAGAAATCATAATTGCAGAGATCAAATTATTTATGTTCAAATGGTCGATTCTACAATTACCTTTATATATTAGAAGTACCCCTTCTATAAAATATTAAATTTCATCAATAGATACAATGATGACAGTATCTATACAACAAATATTTCTTATTTCTATATAAATAAGGGCGACAGTAACAAAATGTCTGACATTGTTGCCTTCCGTACATCAAATAAAGGGTTTAGTAATATCATAAAGCTATTGACGATTGTATTGATGACAAAGATTGACACCGGCGCGTGCGACCAATCTTTGAACCGACGATTTTCTATGAAATTGGATATTTTTTGCGTCTCAGTAAAAACTGCTGCGATTGTTATTTGCGGTCGCGTTGGCCAACCGATCGAATCAGTGTAGCGCGTTTATATTATTTCCCTTATCTGTACTTCTGTTTAATAGTATGGAAATATTAATTTTCTAACTTTCTTTTGCATTAGTGTTATTAGTATCGCTGTTAATTTCACTTTTGTAGAGATAATAATTATAGTGACGACTCACTTTGTTGTCAGTGTGTATCTATTCAGAGATATTAATCACTTAGCGAACTAAAAAAATATCAAAATAAAAAATATATAATAATAATAAATAATATCATTTTCTCGCTCTAATGTCAAGATTAAGTACAGCGTTGTCATGAAAACTCAAAACAATCTTTGTCCAAAGATAATATAAGAGAAACAGAGAATTTTAATACTAGATTACCTGTTACCCTGCAATTTGCGCTTTACAGCGTGAAGTTAAACGACATTTGGAACGGAGAGTCTTAACTCTAACTTCCCTGAAAAAATTCTCTATCAATCGGTAGTTAGATAATTAACTGTTTTGTGATCTTTCATGGTTCGATAATTAACTATTTTGTGATATTTCATAAAACGACCCTATTTTTTAAAAATAGCATAATATTTTTTTTCAGTATCCCGCATAAAGCAATGTAGGCACAGGGAATGTTATAATAAGACACTACGTTTCCCACTTTCCGCCGAATTTTTTTTAAAGCATTGCGTGTTGAGAACGAAGTAGAAGTGAAAAGACCAGAGCGAAAAAATTAAAATGTTAATAAATAATAATTAATTTCCCTGAGTGGGAATCAAAATTACGTTTACAGTCAGAAACTCCGCCGCTGCTGTGCCATGACGGCTTTTTTATTATTATAGTAGATACAATCGATTAGTAAAAATATTGAAGTATTTATTAATTTGCAAATATAACAACAGCTGTCAAGCAAATCGGCTTGGCACCGATAACAACCCTTCGATTACTCTCAATACGTCTCTAAGACCCCACCAATATCTATTATAAGATTATTGGGTATTGATCTATTGTGGGGGGCGCGAAAGGGTTTAAGTACTTCTTGTTACGATTTAAATCCTTTTACCTATTCTTCCCTTTGTCATTGGATGGTTATGTTTGGATTATTGATTCTTTTGGTCTGTGGCTTCAGTTTGCTAATAATGGCGTTTATCTTGTTTTATATGTGCAAGACAATAAAATATAAAAAGTACTTATTTTAATTTACTTATTTTAATGGAAAAATATTTTATAAAATGTATAAAATTTGAATTTAGCATGGCTCGAACACGCACTTCGTGGACGATTTCTAACAAGAGTGGGTTTGTTTCACGTTAGCTATGTTGCAAATTTATATAGATTTTCTAAAATATAAAAAAAGGTTAAAATGTAGTGAAGTACGTAAATAAACGAATACTCCATAGTATTTTTACCGTAACCTTGTCCAGGACATTAAGAGAGACTAATGACAGAATACTTTGCTTGCCATCATTTACCAATTATTAAGGATTTTAATGACATAAAATTTTTACTTTTAAAATTATGATTTTTATATTCATTGTGTGAAAAATCCATTAGGTACTTACATTTTTGTCATAAAGGTAAGATAAAAATATTATTTTATTTAAAAAAAGATATTCCTTTGGTCTATATAAATATTAATTACATTTAAAAATATTCTTTATATTATACGTCTTCAACCTAATTATAAATTTCTATCAAAAGATACACTCGATCATTACTTCCCAAAACGTAACCGTTCCCAATTCCCACGTCGAGAAGACTAAATGTTTCTTCATGCAAATTTTGTATCTAATCCTAGGAACCTATCTGCATAAGTAAATTTTTAGCAATGACAAATTACTTTAAGTACCTCACCTCGTAGTTAGAGGTATTTCTCACATACATTGATCGCTTGTGGCTAATGTTTTATTCAATAATTGACAAGCAT
Source organism: Heliconius melpomene melpomene (assembly GCA_000313835.2). NCBI lineage: Eukaryota > Metazoa > Arthropoda > Insecta > Lepidoptera > Nymphalidae > Heliconius > Heliconius melpomene. The sequence goes on along the minus strand of HE670877.1, from coordinate 449,101 downwards.
TACGATTATTATGCAAAATAACGCATTATGATTTAGCATGTTGACATAATACCATCAATCTGTTGTTTGATTTATACGGTGTAGGGTTGTTTGGTGTTTGTTTGCCGATATCGATAAAAATATGTTGGGAAATTAAGTGTTTTTGTACAGGATTATTTTGCTTTGAAATAAGATATAGTTCCACATTGAGGAAAATGCAAAACCACTCTCTACATTTCACCATCCCGAGTAATGTTAATATAAGTATATAAATATCTACAATCACCTTTAGTAAAGTTTTTATTTCAGAATCGTCACGTTTAACTATGTATTTTAACTGTGGTTAATTTTATCTTCGTAATTTAAAAATCGGTTATTAAGGTATTGTTAAATTAGTCACGCTATTTTAATTATTGAAGAATAATTTAACACCGTTTAAAGATATTCCATGAATATAAATCAATTGGCACGTTCAAAATACCATAATCAAAGAATTGAACTGAACTGATGAATATAAATGTGAATAATTAATTTAAATTAGAAATTACAATGATCTGTTTTAATGTAAACTGATTATTAACTTCTTTGTTAATTTAGCTCAATTAAGTTCATTGAGTACTACTTAAATGTTATAGAACCATGCAATTGGGAGAATATTGATATGAATAATTAAAATAATTAATAAATATATCAAATTTATATTTAAAAAAAATAAAAGATAGAACGATAGATAGAAACAGCAATACCCACATATCGACATTTTTATCCCAACACTAATTTACTTATATAATAATGATGGATTATCCAAGCTTTTCAATGCGTTCGCACCGCAACGCCTATTATGCAGATGCATTCTTATAGACACGGTGTCGAACCTGCACCCCTTTTTGTACATGCTTCGAATGCAATCTAGGATATTAAGGTGGAATATCTGAATGGAATATCTTAAGGATATTCTTTAAGAATAAGATGATATGTAGGGACTTACATGTAATTAGTTTGTGGGAAAATAAATTTTGGGTTGTGTTTTATCACTTATCTTTAATTTTGGATTTGGTAGCAGTAGTAGAAAAAAATCACAGTGTTTTTTTAGCGTCAGCCTGTATCTCGCATATATCAGGGTAGTTAGATGGAACCCAGCCTAAGGCCAGTCCGTTCCTCACTTTCTGGAGATTAACAACTAAATACATTTCTCATCTTTAACTCTTTAATCTTTCTCAACAATAGAAAATACAGTATAGTTAATATCTAAACTTGTAACAATTTTTTTTCAAAATCAAAATTAACAATACATAATAATACGCACAATCTTAAAATAACATTGAGTTATTTAAGCAAAACAATTTGGAAAGTATCACAGCTTACCTTAAAATATCTTAGAGCTTTCTCAGCGACCGCAAGCTCTTTGCGGGGGCTTTGTCGTTTGTGAGTCAAATCAAGAAATTTATACGTAAAATTGATGTTTAAAATAAGCTCGTGGTCTAAAGTTAAATGTTATTTACATTTGGTTCATTTTATAGATCTATATATGGATAATCAAACCTTAAAGTTATGAATGTTGAGGCCCTCATAGTCCAGGCGCATAAGAGTGCGATTGTTAGCGACGCTTGTTATTTCGATTCTCACTTGCCTAATTTTCGAAACATTGTGTTGGGTCGAACTTAACGGGTGGAACTTAACGCTACTCGTTGCATTACTAGACAGAGGAACGAAAAAATTCTTCTGAGTGGGGACCTAATCAACAATCACATTTTTTACTTTACAGTGAGATACTATATACACAACTGGGCCACGACGATTTCTTTATGGAAATATGTTATAAGAAATATTTTATTAAGGCCAATTAATATTTAATTTTTTTTATACATTAAACTGTTTATCTAGTCGGTATTTAACAAATGCCGTCACTAATTATACCTTAAATTATCTTTTTGTATAAATTACTTTATTTATTTACGTGTGTATGTACATATGTGTTTTATTTAAATATAATATGTAAATTTAAACAGTTGTTTAATTACAGTAGTACCGTTGACTCTATTCGTTCTGTCTTTAAATGTAAACATTTACTTCAAAGTATTTATTTAAAAAAAATATATGAATTCTTTCTGTTACTATGTAATAAGATCTAAGAGACACGGTAATTATATGTAGACTAGTGGAAACGCGGCAAAGTCTGAATTTCAATTTTCATAAAAATTGCTACCGATTATAAGATTTTTCCGTACAAACTTTCAACCCCTATTTCAGGGTGAAAATTTTTCAAAAATATTTTTTTTTAATAAATGTCCTTCCAAATTATCAGGACCTGGCTCCATCATCAGACATGTTCGGTGGTACCATATTATCATGTTTTCATGGCAGCTGCATATAGTTGCCATATTTTATTATCACACGAGTACAATTATAGCAAGTGGTTCAAATGGAGCGTTTTTTTTTAGATTTTATTAAATATTTTAAAAAGTCAGTTATTTTATAGTGACATAGTAAAAAATCATTTCAAAAAATCTTGATCCTATAAACCAACGCTAAGATCAATCACTAGTATATTTAATTTAGATATAACTTATTATTATAACATTTAAATATATTCCACAGTATTAATATAGCTTTGTTCCTAATCTTAGATGACATGCGACCCAAGATGCGGTTGTGGTCGCTGAGGACCACGCGAGGGAGTAAGCTCTTTAACTCAAGTAACTTAACTCAATATATATAATTAAAACTGGAACACCCACTTGTAAACGCGAGGGTTGTGGGTTTGATTCCCATATTGGTAACAAACCAAAGTGATGTTCATTAGAGCCACACAATGTCTCGAACTGCCGGATACAGCGTGAATTAAAAAACATGGAAGTCCCTGTGGCGCAGTGGAACAGGGTCTGCATGAATTATATATGATGCAGCTTCCATTTCCATTCGATGCTCGGCGTTGGGTTAAGCGTACCCACGGTTGATTATACAGTGCGATATAAAAAAATATATATTAATATTAGTTTCAACATCAAATATGTTTATCATTATAAATACTTTAAGCATATAACTAACTACAAAGGAAAGATTTAAAAAAAAATTGTTTTCCAAGAGGACGACGGATTCGAGACTTGCTACGTTAAAAATTTTGACACGTTTTCTAAAATTTTTATTTTTATCTTTACCACCAGAAAATAAGATTGGGCTGGTTGCTAAGGAAGTTAACCATATTTTTTAAAGGCACATTTTAAAAACTATCTAGATAGTGTCATTGAAACGAATGTTATTTGATATAGATATTGCACAATTTTTTACTAAGTTTCAGCTTCAACAATAGAAAAGTGATTTTGACAATAAGTGAATGAAAATGAAAAAAGGTGTCGCCCGAAATTATTTGCAGAAGCAAAGATTGGAGTCACGACTGTCAATTTAGCATTAAATTTTTTGACGCCGTCATCGTGCATTTGGTACGTGTCTAATGCGATCGATATGGATTCAAATTTAGTTTAGCTAAATATATAGGGTAGGTACAGTGAAACTACAATTAAGACATACTGTTTCACAAACGCCATCAAATTTTCGAGACAATATGGGTCGAATGGTTGATCTTAACGCTGAATCCTGCACATAGCAGGAATAGCGGAGCAGATGGATGGAACTCAGGAACCTAGTGTTATAGCACTGTTTCCATTAAGACACTTGCGTTCCCCACTTTCCGCCGATTTGTCGCGGAATCGCGTGTTTAAGAGCGGGAGCTCGACACCGCGCTTTGCCTTGTTACCAGAGGGAAGAAATGAAAATAGTAAGTATTTCATTTTCCCGAGAGGGGGAACCTACAACCGTCTCGTTTTTACTGTCGCACGCTTACGCCACAACCCATACGCCACGATGGCCTCAACTAGCTTCTCTCTTTCTCCTTCTCCTTCGCTCCTCGATAAACGAATTATCCAATATTAAAAGATTTTTTTAATTTGAACCAGTAGTTCCTGAGATTAGCGCGTTCAACAGCCTGTTCAGCTTTATATTATTATTTACAGAAGTACCTGTTTAAATATGCTTTGTTATTTCTTACTAAAAAAAATAAGCTTTCAAACAAAAAAGCACATAACTTTCTTTTAATAACCTTAACATTTAACAAACTAAAACACCATGAAAGAGCCATGCATTATAAATTATATGTTATAATTATAAGAGCGTGTCAAATTATCTTTTATATCTAAAATTGCCAGTAAGGAGACAATTACTCGTTTCCGCTATCAATCTTCATATATATACCTCTACACATGGCTACAAGTATTCTGAAAGATAAGGCTTCGACAAAATAGCGTTTAAACTAGATTTTTATGTTTGTATGATGTTAGGAGGACGTGGGTTCGATTTTCACTCGGGATAATGAGTTATTTTAATTTCTTCGATTTGTTAACTACGACAAAGGGAGGTGTTGAGTTCTGCCACTCATATTCAACACGGAATGTCTTAAAAAATTCGTGAAATTATACAACTAAATTAAAATTAAAATTAAATTATGTTTAGCATTATAATGTTAATGGTAATATTTGTGGTTTCTTTATTTTTATTGTAAATGTTTGTTATAGTACGGGTTGGGGCTAATGTGGCGTCGTTTATCAATGATAAGTCAACTGTTTAACGGTCGTTGTTGCAGATTAAATATGAAAATTGTAAATTGCATGTCTAACGCTTGCTTGACTTTTGTGGCTACGAAATTTGTATGAATACATAATATTATGTATGTTTGTTAGTGATTCATATTATTTTTTTTTAGTTTTTGCTGAATTTTCAAGATATAGAAAAGGAGAAAAGGAATTGATTCGATCGAGTGGGAATCGAACCGTCGAGTTTACAATCAAATTGTGGTCTCCTGCACCACGATGGTTTTATATAGATATTTAACATTATATGAGCTTGTGATCGTATAATGTATCCTAGTTTTGTCACCGTAAAGAGAATTATAATCAAATGATTGATAATTTATTAAATAAATAAATTGTTTTAGCTTCCCATACCTAGCCTTTAAAGAATAACACAATGTCTTTCCAACAATTTTATAATAAGTCCGAATTGTTAATACAGAACAAAATTTCCAAATGATTTCTTCATATAACGCCTCAGTTTTCATGGCTCAACGTTGATAATCGCAGACGGTTCCCGTGACAAGTTTTAATTGCGCTTGCATTCACCTGCCGACGCGCGACGTGCGTTCCACACTATTTATATTTACTCACCTTATTATACGTCTTATAGGATATATCTACCTGCGAAAGTATTTATTTAGCTTCACGCTGTATCCCGCACATAGAGGGAACCTGGGAACTTAGTGTTAAGACACTCTTTCCTTTTCCGCTTAATTCTGGAGGCATAGCGTGTTGAGTGGCGAAACTTAACGCCTTACTTTGCCTCGTTACCAGAGCGAAGAAATTAAAATATATTTAGGAGATATATAATTTCAAATCATTAATAATAATTTTATCTTCTGTAGTCTAACATCCACCAATCCACTGCACTACTGTTATATCTTCAGGAATACAAGGAAAAATCTCTACAGACAAATTAGAGATACCCATGGGTCGCAAATGGCGAGCAATAAAAAATGTCGTTTGGGAACCTCACGACCGGAACTCGACGCGATTTTCATTTCGTGATAAATAGATGTCTGTAAGTGCTTCTCCTGTATTCAGCTGAACTATTCTATACCGTTACTGAAAAAATAACTTTGAATCAACTGAATACAGTCTAATTTTCTTTGAAAATTTCAGGCAGAGTAACTTTGAAAGTCGTAAAAAAGAATTACTATAATATACCAAAATTGAACTTTTTTCACAATTGGGTAAGGTTTATTTTTGTATGGCGAAATAATATGTTATATTTGACATGTCTGGTTTGGTTGACAAAACGATAGAAATTTGTATGATCGCTTGCGGAGTGTTGGAGCTTATTGCCGCCTCTTAATTCCGCACTCCTTGACGCTCGTCTGATGGTGGTCATTTGAAATATGCTGCACAGTACAAGGTGTTTGTGATAGGAGACGGTTTTTTATATTTTCTTTTGAATATAAAGCTAGAGAAGCACTACTTATATTTTTAATATTTTTTACACTGCTATTAGTCACCTGTCATCGTCTTTCGTCGCCTGCATATTAATTTGTTTGCTTGGAATTTATAATGGAAATTCCCATTTTTCCACTTTCCATAAAAGTTTAGACATCTTCATTTTGTGCTTTCCTGAATTCCCAACGGAGCCTAATTTTAGATTTCTGCAGGTAGTACGTAGATTCAAGATAGGACTTTACAAAGTGGATCTTAAATAGTTTCTAAGCAATATAATTTTGAATTTTAATTGCTGAATTTTATCATTTAATATAGTCAATAATTTTTAATATTTCATTTAAGTCTACAAACATTTTGTTCGTATTATTAAAAAATCTATTTAAATGTTATCTAGTTGACATAATATGTCACTAGTTTACCCACTCATTGTCAATATAAACTGTTGTCTTGAAAAAGCACAAAAATAGTTTTTAATTGCGAAGTTAAACGCCGCGCGTTATTAAGCGCCTTATTCTAAATATTATAAAACCAATGAAATGTCGTATAGTTTTTTAAATAGTTTAAGATAAACAACAATAAGTTATATAATATAAACTATTTCATATAATTTTCTTTGTAATTAGAAACAAAAGGTTTTTTTTAAATCCGTCAACGTTGGCGTCGGCGGCGATTTCAAACGGGAGTTGTGGAACAGATATAGTGAACATTTTTGTTATAGAAACGTTTAATAATATTTTTTAACTTGTTCTATTATTTAAAAAAAATTAAGAGCAAAAATAGTTTTCTTAAGATATCTTGTCAAACATTCCATTCGCTTTACTATATTAGCCGTCTCGTAGATTTTGCCTTTAACAACCTTCCTTTTGAATTATTAATTGGAACAACGACTATTTAAACGCCATAGGTGTAATCTCTGATCTTGAACTATTTTATCTATCAGTAAAAACTGATTTTAAATTATTTGCGTATTTTTAAAGATGCGTATATCGATGAAAAGTAATTTAAATTTTGAAACATTTTTCATAAAAAAATGTTTTAAAATTTACGAAATATTATTTCTTAAATGGCACCGGTAATAAGTAGTTAATAAAATTGTAATTCCTAGATTTTTTTAAATCAACCCTTCTAAGAGCCGAAAAAGTCATAAAATTAGTTTTAGTCGTATGAAATATATATATTTTTTCTTGTATTACAATTCTTTTCGTTTTCCATTGTTGTTCATGTTATTATACGTTTTGTTATTTTATTATATAAAATTTTCGCCTTTCGAAATAATTTAAACGAAACCAAAAAGGCTTCACACAACTGGTATCAAGAAGGCTTTAGGAATCTCGAAATTTACACAATCGCAATAAGTATTAGGAGATCCCGCTTTTTGTCAGTCCGTCTGTCCTCGCGGTCATCCTGCATTTTTGCGATGACATTCTTTGCCTCGTTTTGATGAAACTTTACATCAAGTTAATGATTATTTATTTTGTACTTTAAATTGTTTAGTTTTAAGACTATTTTTTAAATAACAGATATTTTATATTATTCAATAAAAAAATCGTATGATTTCAAATAGTGGGATGGCATGTGACTCGAAGGTTGTGGATTGGATTCTCTCAAAATTATTTTTATTTTCTCCTTCTATCAAACAAAGCGCTGCGTTGAGGTCCGCCACTCAACAAGCTATATCTATTTTGAAATGGAGAGGAAAATGAGGACTGGAAATAAGCTCAAGGTTTCGTCTGCCAACTCTGCTATATGGGGAAAAGTATGAAGTTATAAAAAAAAAGAGAAATAGTTTTATTGTTTTTTAGTGCAGCAGTCAATTATGTAGAGGTGGTAGATCCCAATATGGTGAATGAATTACGCACCATACGTGAATATTCAATACGAGGAAACATTTACGAAATACTGGTGATCCGCTCGCGGCTTCGCCCGTGATATTATAAAAGCATTTGTGTTTTATATATGTAGGGACTCAAATGCAGTTTCGCTAGCGTAAACTTATTATTTTTATATTATAGCCAAAAAATAATATATATTTTTTAATAAAAAGTATCATAAACGTCCTATGTAATAACTAAAAATATGTATACAAAGTTTCATGATAATCGGTTGAGTAGTTTTGACATGAAAGTTAATAAACAGATCTAAAGATTACAAAAATAACAGTTCATTAATTAATTTTTATTTAATATTTATGAAGATGCTAATATAATTTGCAATAATTAACATTCATTTCATCAAATTATATTAGCATTTTCTTTCAAACTGAAGATGTACCTTGCAATTTATACTGATTTATAATCATGACTACCTATTTTACTGATTAATGTGAATTCATAAAAATATTCATAAAATAGGTTCAATCAAGAACAAACACTGTATTACTTACATTTTTCGTGTTCATATGAATTCAAAATAGATATATTTAGGATGTACATAACTAAACCAAAATTTCATAAAAACTGACAGTCATGAGAATTATATTAAAATTTTAACGTACTAGCTTATGTTTTATGCAACGAAAACCATATTGATTTTATAATATAAATTTTAATTCATAATTAAGAGAGCATTACTATAATTTAGTTATAGTTTTGCGACTTAGTAAGTGGATTGTGATGAGCAAAAACTCTATACAGTATTAATTGCAATTTCTGTATGTAGCGTCAGCATGAGGATATAATGAATTTGTGTTGCAGCTTTATATTTATATTCTTACATACATATAATAAGTAAGTAGCTTCACGGTTTATTCCGCATATAGCAATAGAAACCTAGGGTTGAGACACTCTATTTCCCAATTTACATCAATTTAACAAAAAAACCTTAACAAAAAAATGAAAATAATGAAATCAAACCCACAACCGCCATATTTACAGATAGGCACTGTGCCACGACGGTGATTAAATTTAATATTGAATTTAATCATTGTTACATTGTACTTTAATTATGAATACCAATTAAAAATCTCCATGCAAATCGATGGGGAAAGAAAAACTAATATAAATGTATAATGATTCTGAATACATTGAAGAAACTTAAGATATTTTTAACTTTACACTTTTAACTTAAGATTTTTCTTTTTGAAAAAACTTAAGATATTTTTTGTGGTAACACGATAATCGCGTTTAAATTACACTATAGAAAAATTAAAAATAAATAAATAGTCGTATAATATAATTCTTTGCTGACGCTACAACGTTTGACGAATTGAATTTTGATGAGTGACTGCCGGCTCATTATCATTTTGCGTTGAAACTGCGCCATCTTTGCCAGTATTTTTTTTATGACATAAGCTTGGGCTACAAATATATCAAATATTTCTGATATAATAAAAAGTTACGCTCGGTATCTAGTAAATTTTATTTTTAAAATAAAAAATCAAATAAATCACCTTCACGCTGTATCCCGCACACAGCAGGGTAAGCAGAAGGAACCTAGTGTTAAGAAACCCCGTTCTCCAGTTTCTGCCCAATTCTGGAGGCTTTGTGTGTTGAGTGGCAGAACTCAACGCCGCGCTTTGCCTCGACATCAAAGCGATGAAATGGAAATAGAAACGTAAATAAGTATTTTACTTCCTCGGGTGGGGATGGAACCCATAACAGTTGCGTTACAGTCACAGTCTTATGCCTCTACGCCACGACGGCCTCTATTTTTAAAGATAAACAACGAAATTCTTTGATGGCGTTAAGCGGGATGGTCGTGGATTACACGCTTATACTTACGAATATATAATAAAGTATTTATACATAAACTTACCAATGTTTCAATTCATTAAATATTTTATTCATGCTGCATGTAATTTTATTACTAATTAATTCTTTGTTCACGACTCCAAGACGTGTCGTTTGATATATTATGACGGAGAAAGTGCCATCAGATTTTGTATAAATGCAATATAAATCAACACATTGAAACTACTATCATTTTCTTATTTTTTAAGACATTGAGGCGTCTCACTCTGAGCACGAAGGTTGTTAGGCAGGTTCTCACTCTCATTACACATATTTCAATTATTTTCAGATGAAAGTACGTATTAAACTTTTGATCTAATTAACTAATATTTACTGAATGTTTAAATTATTTCAAGTATTTAAGCTTTTCGGTTGCCTTTATTTATTTATTTTTTATTTTTACTTGTATTTGTCATGTCATATTTATCGCGTTGTGTTGAGTGGCGGAACTCAACGCCGCGCTTTATTGGATCTTGTTTATAAGTTCACAAAACCTATGTAGCCTATGCTTTACATCAAAATTTCATGATAGCGCGACCTACAGCCGACGTTATTGTTTGTTCGAAATGACACAAGTATAGCCATAGCGTGGACTCCTGTCTACGCTCAAGTACCAGGATATTATGATATTTTATGACGGTGACTACTGTTTTATTAGCGCTTGAAATTCATTTGTTCTAGGTTTGTTAGTAAAAATAAAAAAAATATATATCAAAAATTATATAATATATAATTATATAATGGTATACAGAAGGACCTTAGTGTTAAGACACTTCGTTCCCCATGCACTGTCTAATTTTTGGGATATCGAGTGATGCGTGAAATCACAATTAAACTTTTTAGGAACTAACGAAATATTTTTGCTGGTTCGATTTAGCTAGTGTGAATTAAATCGAACTAACAAAAATATTTCGTTAAATTTGTCTTTTGACCTTTGTGTCACAATATTTGTGATGACATAGATTCGAACATATTATACATATTTATCAAAAAGTGAATTTCGCATACATTCTACCATTTATCATATAATAATTTACATATAAAAACAAATATTTTGAAAACAATAATATTCACATTTCATAAAATCTATAATAATAAAAAACAAATCGTACCTGTGGACACATTTTGCAATGATATTTCCTTGCATGCGCGTGTAGAGGTTGTAGCTTTGTGGGGCCTTTACCCAAGGGTTGAGGTACTACGAGGAGTCCACTGTTGGTGCCACCTACTGGTGATGATGATGATGAACCTGGAGATATAAGGACGAGAAATTGCTATATCAAGTGTATTAGGAATAAAAGTTGCTATGCTAAAATTTACAGGGAATGCTGTTTTTTTATTCTGTAACTAGATTTTTTAAGGTATAATATAGTCGTATGAAGCACGCTTTAAGTTAAGCTGTCGTTCAAGATTATTTTCAATTTCTATTAAGCAATAATATTTACCGATATATTATCATAAAAGAATTATGATTAAGAATTAGTATATTAAGACGGTCATGCCCCAGGGCCACAAATGCAATTGTGGGTTCCCACTTAAGGAAATGAAATATTTACTGAAGAATTCGATCAAAAGTAGGGAACGGAGTGTCTCAACACTAGGTTCTTTCTACCTACCCTACTATATGCGAGATACAGTGTGAAGCTACAAAAAATATATATTGTTGAGTTATGAACATCTATCAATGCCGCAATGCATCAAAAAACTAAAATAAAATAAATATTTTAGCTATGCTGAAGATGATATCAAGTACAAATCTTTACCGGTAGTTTGTGGGGGCTTTATGTGTATTCGACGAATTTCGACTATTTGTTTCTGTTGAAATATTATTTCGTCATCTTAAAGTCTATAACATACTAACCCGACCGACCTGGTCCAAGACCCGCGCCGTACAGCATCTGACTCATGGACTGGTGATGACCGATTCGGTCATCAGTCTTCTGGTGACCACCCACTGTGCCGTCACCTGTGCTCATCTTTGCCTGGAACAGAGAAATATATGATTTTAATATTAATTTAATTTGTTAGGTTAATGTTTTAAAAAAATAATAGCGATTTTTTGTAAAATTTTAAGAATATATAATGTTATATATGAAATCGTCATAGCACAATTGAGCAGCACATGACAGTTAACGGGACAGTTACGGGTACGATATCCACTCGAGGGAAATATATTTTATTTTAATTTCCTCACCCTGGTCGAAGCGCAGCGGAGAGTTCCGGCTCTCACCACACAATGTCATGGAAATTCGGAAAATGGGGAATGAAGTGACACTAGGCCGTTTACGTACAATTTTATATTATTCTAAACGTTCAACTTGATGAACTTGAGTAATGTACAATCAAATTAGCATAATAAATTTATATGTACAGCTAGCTGGCAAATAGATAAAGTATTTACTGATATTTGAAAACTTGTTGAGATTTCTTATCATTTCCAAAAAGTATTTAAACTTTTAATATTTAAAAATGAATCTATATCGTTCAAATATATAAATATATATATATATGCACATATGTAGAGTATAAATTAAAAAAAAAAGAAATTTAAGCATCCATGCTATAATATGCAAAATAAACGCCTTACTGACGCATTGTATGTACGAAAATTGTTTTGTTTCGGATAGCTGCCACTTCATATAATAATTAAATTGTATAATTATTGACATTGAAAAGAGCAACTGCTGAATTTCTTGCCGTCTCTTCTCAGCAGAACTGCCTTCTGGTGGTAGTTTTTTTTTGTATGTTCAAAAGTGCTTACAATCGTCTATTTGAATAAAGTATATTTTGAATTTGAAAATTGTGTAGGGATTAATATTGGTTGAACCAAACTAAATATAAATATAGTACATCATGTACAATTGTTCGTAGCGAGAAATTAAATCATCTTAAGTTAACCCCTAAATTATAATGGTCATCCATAAATAACCCCCGACACCGCCCCTCCCCTCCCCGCCCCGCACCTCCCCGCCCCGCAGCGGTCATTTTGTCAGACACTACACGCGCCTTACGCGCCTAATAAATAGACAGTGGTCAGATAAATCATAGTAACTAAGAGCTAGGTGACTTCGCCGTTTTTGTTTAATTTCACTAAAATATGTTGTTTTAGTATTGATTACTTGATTTATTGTAGGGCTATTTTGATTTACACGTGCTTTGTGTTTGTATGTACTTTTCTTTTCTTTAGAGATTTTGCCGTATGAAAAAAATCTGAAATTATTTTCGGAAGGGTAGCGAGCTTATTTTTATTTATATATTTGAGATGTGAATGGTTATAATTACATACATTATGATATAGTTCAACTCTAGCAAGACAATGCACGGTGTTGAGCTCCACCGTTTGACTCGTCTAATATATCGACGGAATTTCGACGGAACGTGGAGCCATAGATAAAATCAAGTAAACCATGTTATAATATATTAATATATGTACATAATAATATCGATATATTTTTGCTCTCAACGAAAAAAATAAAAAAACTACAAATCTAACTTTACTTAGTACCGATTTTTATTGTAATTAAATATCAATAAATATGTAGATTATGATTATATTAATGTCAAATTAATAAATTGCCTTCCGGTTAAAACGAGTCTAAGTTCGCATGTTATTGGGGTCTGGGTTCGAATCCCACGGCGGGACTTTTGATATTATGTACGCATATTAATTTGATAAATGTTTTCTTTATTCTGATTTAAGATAAAGACTGGATATTGGGTTTACCATACAACATAAAGTTTTTGGTACGGTGTACTATAAAAAAGGTTCTTTTTTTCTGTCTTTTATAAATTATAATGTGTCCATCGAAAAAAAGAAAATGAGTTACCATTATTCTATAGTAGAAAAAAAAATCTATCTTTAATAAGGTCCCTGGTTTGACCTCAAAGGCAATTGCAGGCAAAGGTATTGATACCTAAAATTGAAATTTACTTAACAAAATCGAATAATAATACTCTAAAAACTTTTGAAAAAATATTTTTTTATATTTAAGATCGACCTAATAAAATATCGAATCTACTACATATGTATGTTTTTTTTCTAAAAATTATAAATAATATAAGTTGCGGCTAATAAATATCTTATACATTAACATGCACGTGGGAACAGTGCCGTCTCATAAGGCATATCGAGGCCGTTGGGAACACGTGACCGTTACAACTTTATTAATCCGTTATCGGAATCAACGTAACTATGAAAATTCAACGGATTCCATAATTAATAGAGCCCGAGCCAAATCGAGCGTTGCTAATAATACCTATATTAGGACGGTCCGTATAAATCACCAACTTTGGTCACCCTACAAGCATTACGTTTTTCGCTTTGCATGTCTAATTTCGTTATATCTAGTATCTAGAATATTTTGGCGGCAGGATTTCCTAGAAAACACGTTTCACTAAATGTCAAGTGTAATTGACATTTCAATTGAACACCAATTAGAGAATTGAAGTAGAATTTTACACCCTTTTTATATTTTTTGATGTATAATTATTGTAATTAATTTTTATTGATAGCGTAAATTGATAATTTTGAATATTTGTATTAGTACAGTTTTAAGTTTTACTAATGTACGTATATAGGAAGGTAGGCAGAGGGAACCAAATGTTAAGACACTATTCCCTACTTTTTGAAACATTGCGTGTTACGTGGCGGTACTCAACGCCGTACTTGGGAGAACACAGTAAGAACAAAGAGAACAGAGCGATGAATACAAAATTTCTTATATAATATGTATTGTATATTTAAAATAAATTGGCTAAATAGGTTTATGATGCAGTAAAAGTTGGAAGAATATTAAGTTGGCGCCAATAGAGATATAACAATAAAATAATGAAAAATATATTATTATATACCTAGCGTAGTAAACGAAGATTGGTTTGCACTACCAGACGAGCTCTGGAATTTTATAAAAATTTGTCTTGAGTGGCAGAAATGTAAGTGTAAAAAGCGCATTACTCCAATTGGGAATCGTACACAAAATCACTGCGTTTACAGTCAGAGACGCCTGGTGTACTACGACGGCCTCTACTCGTAACAATAATCATTGGATTGGAACTATTTCTCCAAAAAGAAGGAATATTTAAACTACTGCCAACAAATTTTACTACAAGAGTTTTAACTACATAAGCTAATATACAAATCTATAAAATTATTAAATTAGAAAAATAAATCATGTAGAATTTAGCAAATAGAATAAATTTTAAATATAAACGTTTAATTTTTATTATATGAAGAAACTTTGTACATAGTCACGAAACTAAACGCCGCTGTTTTCCCATTGAGCGAAAAGAATAAATACATATTTAAAATTAAATATTCTATTATTATCACTATTGTATTTAGTAAAACTTTTCTACACTCATAATTTTATTTAAAATAGTTTTTCAACACAACGCCACACTCTACCTCGTTACTAGAGTTGGAATATGGAAATATAAATTCCCGCGAAAACGAATCGAACTCATTACTGTCGTTCTACATTCAGATTCGCATTCTACTTGACATTTCATATATTATGAATGCACAAAAGTAATTTCAATAACATATTTCTAATACAAACTGGGCAAACAAGCAGTAAATCACAAACTATTTCGGCCCGGGACCCATGGTTGCAAATTAATTTGAAGATAACGCCCCGCACAGGATACACATACTCGTACTGTACACTGGTAGAGCATTTAATTTAAGTGATCACATCCGCAGTTTAGGGACGCTTACATGTTGTTATTACTTTGAATCGATTTTTTGGGGAATATAAAGTATTTTGAAGAATAATAGCTAAATTATAAGTTTTTTTTGTAAGTTGTGTAAGTACATAATAATATTAGAAAGTATCGTATAGTTTTTGATACAATTTTAATTAACAAAAGGAATGTTAAGACACCTCGTTTCCATTAATACATTTCCTCACTTTCTGTCGAATTGGAGAATTTGGAGGCATTGCGTGTTGCGAGGAAGAACTCAACGCCACTTGAAATGAAAAAAATAAATATTTAATTAAACCGTGTGTAAATCGAACCCACGATCTGTTGGGTTTACAGTCGCACGTTTGTGTCCCTGCGCCATAGCTGGCCTTAAGTTAAATAATGCTATTTGGGAAATATTGTACTTATTAACAACATGAATAAACAGTCAATCATAACAAATTATATATTTTTAAAAAGTTCTAAATAAAGGTATTTTTTTCAGACAATAGTTCTAGTTTTAAAATTATAACCTGTAATATATAAAATTTTAACTAAAAATACATCACACATCGTAATCTCCACAGTCCAAGTAAAATACTTTAGAACATCGTAAAAGGAAGAAATACCTAGCTTCGATGTTAGGTAGAAATTCTTTAGAGCAGCGCCATCTATCGCGTTTAATAGCGAATTTTGACGTAAACTACCCCCTGTAACAAACAGCGCTGTTTTTCCGACCCACATTTGGGGTTTTAGTGTTATATAAAGTTTTGAGTTTTATGTAATGGTTGATGAGATTTATATTTTATTGCTGAACTGCAGTAAACGTTAAGTTTCTTTGTCCTTTATTTTTTGATTTAATAGCTTAAGTTTGTTTGTTGTTATTATTTTTAATATTCGTAGACGAGTTTGATGATAAACCTTTACTTTCTATATTTTGATGACATGCCTTTAGTCTACCAGAGCGGGAACTGAAAATGATTTGAATATAATCAGTACCTCGAGTGGCGATCGAACTCACAACCGTCGCTTTTACAGCCAAAGACTTGCTTACTGCGCCACGATGGCCGATGGCCCCGAAATAAATCACTTTTAATATAAATTCACGTAATAATTAACGCTTACGCTACTTTTCCTATAACTATATAGTAATTATTATAATTACATATAAAAACATCAGCGGAAAGTTTAAAAGGGCGTATCTCTGTAAAAGACAGTTGCAAATGAATGTTCTTTGTCATTTCAACCCCGCTATTAGACCCCAGGGAGGAACGTATGATAGATACGTTGAATTTAGAGGAAACACTGTACTTGATGTCAAGAGAAAACTTTATTTTTTTTTAACTTTCCTCTGTATCTCGTATACAGTAGAGTAGGCTGAGGGAACCTGGGAACCTAATGTTGGCGTTGCGTGTTTAATAGCGGAATTCAACGCAGCGCTTTGCCTTGTTACCAGAGCGAGGAAAATTAAAATATTAAATAATTCGTTTCCTCGATTGTGTATCGAACCCACACCCTGTCGCGTTTATAGTAGCACGTTTTTTATGGAGCAAATAGAGAATCGAACTGATAAGTGTCACAGTTTTAGTTAAAAATAAATTAAAGCATAAAAATGAGACTAAAAACGTATAAAAATATATAAAGTGAATAACAGCTACTGATATCTAATCTAAATACTATACTAGATGAACATCTACTTTACATTAAAAAAGTACTTAAGTAAATACAAAAGATATATATTACACATATGTATGTTACATACCAAAAATCGCACAGCAGTATTGCAGCGGCACAGTCTGTTTGTAAGCACGACAGTTGTGGGTTCGATTCAAATTTAGCCGAATTCACTGAACGTGTGGTTACACACAACGTGTCCGAAATTTGCTTAAAAGTGGTGAACGGAGTGCCTTAACACTAGTTTCCCTCTGCCAACTCAGAATTTTGCAGATAGGTGAAGCTAAAAGAATCTTAAAAAGAAGCGTGAAAATAAATGTAAAAAGCGACGATATTTATGTACAAATACAAACAATATTTAACGGAATGATTAAACACTTTTTTTTCTATTTTCTATAAAGATAAAGGTAGCGTGAAAAGAAAAAAAAGAAGCTAATTCTATAGTCCACGCTACTCTCACCTCGTAGCCCTGTTTGATAGTCATCGCGCCTCGTGGCCGTGACCACGCGGCGTATTCCAGACTCTCTTTTTGTTGGCAATGCTGTCGGACAAATATATTCATATGTTATAATTAGGAAATATACATGGAAAATTATACTTATAAATATATATTTTTTAAATTAAATATTTTATAAAAAATATAATGTAAAGAACAATTGATATACATATGTATAACCTATATATTGTATTAACATACATGTGTACTTACTATATAAAACCCAAAAAATAATAAATGCTTTTTATCTTTTATTAAAAATATATGTAGATTTTGTACGAACAATAGATAAAAATTTATATCAATAAATAGATAAAAATCTTTCGTTACTAACGAAGTTATTAACAGGCAACGCACTGCCTAAACTACGCGGCGTAGAACGCTGAAATTTGATATGTAGGCTCCATTAGGAATGTTGGAATGCAAAGAGGTTTTTTCAAAGTTTCCGTTGATACTCACCATTACTAGGTATTTAAGGATATTACGTTTTAAATCGCGAAGTTTAGTGTCTAGAGATAATTATATGATTCATAAAATATACTCTACAAGTAGTGACCCGAAACTTTGTTTCGCGATTCTGTCAGTCAAAATCGGAAGGAATCGGAATCAGTAACGGAAGTGTTGTAAGAATAGATAAGAAAAATATTAAAGAACCTCATCTTTCAAAGAATAGGCCGTCGTGGGTTCGATTCTCACTCGAGGGAATGAAATTTCAAATATTTTAATTTCCTCGTTGTGGTAAAGAGCTTTGAATACCGCGTTTCAACATGCAAAATTTCAAGAATTCGGCGGAAAGTGTGGAACGGAAGTATCTTAACACTTGGATCCCAAGTTTCTTCTACCTACTCTCATCTTTTCTAATATAAAATCGCCAATATTTCCTCGTTATATTTTTTCTAATACTATATTCTATTCTATATCTTTATGTACCATATAAAATATTTTACATCCATGACCCGGCTAACATATAAAATGTTAGTCCTAAACTAGCTCCATCCCCCTCTAGTCATGTATGTGTGAGGGGGTGAGATGATCACGTGACGTAGTTCAAGACGTTCGTATGTGGGGAATAAGCTCCTTTAAAAAATATAGAGTCGAGCTCTTTTTAAATAGAATATATGTATTTTTTATTTCTTTAAAAGATAAGTTGGTTATATTGCACAATTTTAAAGATGTCACGTCACGTCAGGTGTTATTTTGTTCTTTTTTAATGTAAATTGTTTTAATAAATAAAAAAAATATAAATATACAAGTTTCTTTACAAATTCTTAAAATTTTGGCTCTATTACTAAAACCATAATTTAACTATCATTTTGTTGTTAAAAGATAACAGAATTTATACGAATATATATAAATTAGCAAGAAATTATAACTTATAACAAATTTACGGAATTAATAGAAAAAAATCTAATCCTAACAATAACTCCCTCCCGTCGCTGTTCCCAAGAAAAACCCGCGACACAAGTATTTTTCTTAACTCACACACACACATTGCCTTTATGTGTGCGTGCATACACAC
This sequence comes from Heliconius melpomene melpomene, assembly GCA_000313835.2. NCBI lineage: Eukaryota > Metazoa > Arthropoda > Insecta > Lepidoptera > Nymphalidae > Heliconius > Heliconius melpomene. The sequence continues at coordinate 429,985 of HE670877.1, read as the reverse complement.
ATATACATATACACATATAACACACGTGTGTAAGTGAATGTGTGAATGTGTGCTTGGGGTAGTAAAATATTATGCTGCCGAGTCTAGAAATAACATTGTATAGATAATCAATAACAGAACATTTTTATGTCGATTCTGAATACAGGCTGATGTGGATTGAGGCAGGTTAAGTTTTCAAGGTAATTTGGTCCCATATGGGAAGAATTTGGGTAAATATTACCCTTCTAGGGGGTTTTGTCGGTAATTTTGAGGCTAAATTCTTGTTTTTCGTACGTAAGGTGAATATATAGAATAGGATTATAAGTCATTTCTTATTTTAGGAAGAAACTTGAGTGAATAGTTCACTTAGGAGCATAAGATATTTTACGCGATAAAAAATCTTTTATTATCAATTGTGATTTGCTTTTTATTGTAGAATTCTAGAGATATTGTGTTAAATGGCGCAACTCAACGCCGCATGAACCACAATAAACTGCTTTCGTACATAATTTCTACACAAACAATAGAGCCTTTAAGTAAACGTTTAGCGAAACAGAAAAGCTAAACGATGATTAACAGAAACTGGGGGTAGCGACTCAATTTGCGGTGTTCATTCATTTGTCAAAGTTGAAGACGTAACTGTGAACGTATGAACGTCTCGGAATAATAAAGCTATTTTTCCTGTATTCGTATACAAGGATTATCTTGTGGTTTTTTTTGCTGTTATGTTATGTTTGTTTTTAATCAGCTTCACGCTGTATAGGTAGAGTCCTGTTAATAGCACAATACAATCACATAATGAATAATAATTATGCCTAATTAATTAATAATAAATTTAACAATTTATTTTATGATTAAAAATAATGATGATTATATTTAATTTATTGGAATAAAATATTCAACCAAGTCAAAATTTTTCAAGTAAAAAAACAACTTAATGTAAAGAAATATTTAGTAAATAAGCAGGCGTTAGTACAGACAAAAATGGATATATGAGGGTAAAATTGTCGTATTTTCATAGACCTATTAATAATTAGTTAGTTAAGTTAAAAAAATTCGCCCTTCGCTTGAGCACATCCGTCACCGTCGTGCACAGTGACGCCTGTCCTCAATATTAGGGTAGTTTGTAATGTAAATATCATGACAATATTACTTAGTCCTAGTCTTGAAACTTTACTTTAAAGAACTTAATAAGGCGCAGTTGGAAGAAATGAAACCGATTAATTACCTCAACAGGGAATCAAACCCACAACCTAACCTAACCTATAATAATTTTACCTCTAAGTAAAACTTCAAAGATAAACTATCCTGTTCAGTTAGATATTACCAAGTTTTCTTGGCCATGGTGCTAAAAAGTAATAATATTTTATCTGGTAGCTTAAAATAATTTACTTTTACATGAGATGTTCTACATCTCATCTCTCTTACTTCTAATCTATTTAAAACTATAAATGGGTTAATTTGTGAGGATGGATGTTTGTTCCACTTTCACACAAAAACTACTGAACGGATTTAGATGAAACATTACAGTACCTAATATATCTAATCATAATAGCACACAGGCTACAATTTATGTAAGGATTTTAGATTTTCCTATAATAATATAGTTGTAAGTTTAAGCGTAGGTGGGTCGCTGGTACCATAGTAAAAGATATATGTACGTAAAAAAATATATATAAAAACAACAATATTTCACTTAAACACAACAAACTGTCAGTAAAACTAAATGACCTGTTTCCCGCAAAGTTCCCGTCCCGTCAAAATCGTCCCCGCAATCACATAAACGTCTCGCCACCGATAGCGATCGTGGCGGTGACAGTGACGGATAACGTGGCGATAATGACACCGGATTATCCAGGGATAAGCCAGTGGACGGTGGAAATGTAGGAGAGACGAGTACAGTGTGGGTTCAAGCCCAAAAGTCGGTAATGTTATAAATTAAGTTGTCGTTATTCAGTCAAAGCTTTGGCGAGGCATGAATTGGAAAAGCACGTTTCTTCGCTTTTTTCGACGAGGCGTTTGTCTCGGGCAGAAGGACCGCCTGATATTAAGTAGATGTCCTCGAAATCGAACTCCCAAACATCGCTCTTAAAGTCACACATCCACTTTACCATTACATTGTCATACAATAAAAAGCCTAATTAAGTAAGAGAAACACATACAATTTTCCCTTCAATAAATATTTTCCCCCAAATTACCTGATTCTATCAACAAGGCAGGACGCACAGGAGCAAATTAGCGTGATGAGTTGCCGATGTTCAAGATGGATGGGTGGGAGGCGACCGCACTGTGCCGAATGGCGTTCATCTTAATATATTGCATTTTCACGTCACGCTTTTTCCCGCAAAGCAGGATAGGCTAAGAGGACCTAGTTTTAAGACACCGTTTACTTTCCGCTGGAATATATACACATATATGTACATAGTGGTAAAGACTATTCTTAAGAATGATCATTTCAAAAAGAAGAATGTAATAGCACTTTTAACAGCTTGCAGTAGAGACATATCTTTCTCCACTTTTACTCGAATTCGAGACATTGCACCTTTATATAGCTGAACTTAACTCTGCAACTTGCGTTATCATACCAAGAGAGAATCGAATCCACAACTATCGCGCTCAAACACCCAAAAACGACGGAGTGCCTAATCACTAAATTCTCATTAACCGTGAAAGTGTGAGCAGTCTCCCAGAATTATCGGCTTACAGTAAGCCGTTGACTGTTCGAGGACCTCAGTTATTACAGAATACTGACAAAGGATTAAACAATCTTCTTATAAAAGATGTTCCCATAAAAAGCTACGACAAATAGAAAAAATGTAGCGGTTAGCTCCTTTAAGGTGCGTGAATTGAATAGTCTTATGGTTTTATAATGCAACTAAGTGGTTTTGAACTTTTAATGATTTTGCTTTTTCTTTTAATTTCGTGCTGTATCTCGCATATACAAAGATTGGCAAGGAGAAACTCACTGCACTCTCCGCTACCCTTCCGAATTCGAAACATTGCGTGTAGAGTAGTGAAAGTCAACTTGTTATCTCGTTTTTAATTCAGTAGTAAGAACTTTTTTTTTCGATATAAAAAAAATTGCAATTTCCTATTTGTTTTATTAATACAAACATATTTTTATTCGTGCTCTACACGTACAACTGACTAGATTTAAAAGTATCAAGTATCAATTCATACCAAGCCAAGCAACTACTTAACCCGAGTCACCCCTTTGCAAATAACGCCTAAGGAAATGAGTTATGTTGCCAATAATAGGTAACGTATTATACTGAGATCATAATATTGTATCGTCACGTTATTTATGGGGCCAATTCTTACCAATCTTTTTATATGACACTCTATAGAATGATAAAGAAATCGATGTCATCGTTTATAATTTACTTGTCAACTAATATTGTTTGGAAATTGTAAAATATTGGTTTTGTTTATTTTGTTATAGATGAAGACTGTTTTTTAATCTATTATTAATTTAGAATTAATAAATTATAGGCAAATTCCAATTCTAAAAGTTAAAAGACATCACAGCGCAGACTGTAAAGACGATAGTTTTGGTATCCATTCTTACTTGGAGGCATGAATTATTTTTCTTTTCCTTCTCTAGTCAACAAGACAAAATATTGAATTCACTCAACAAGGAATATCTCGAAAATAGAGCAGATAGTAGGGAACGGAGAGTTTTAACACTGGGTTCCGTTTGCCTGCGGTATGTATGAGGATATGTCAAAAGTACTTCCTAGAAAAATCAGTTGACCAGTACACAAAAGTAAGTAAAAACACACTAAATCGTTAGTCAACTTGGTTTTTATTGTTCCTACGAAGTTAGTCTTCTGGGTGTTGTCGAATGAAAGTTGTCAACAATACGTATGTCGATACGAAGCCATCGTAAATACGTTATATTGTATTAGGAATTTGTTGTGAAAGTTAAGTAAAATAATTGTTCCCTTGAGATAGTGAAAATTATTGTTACTTGGTAAAAATAATAAGATAATACGTATATACAAAGTTTAATGTAGCGGGATTTGAACCCGCGCCTCTTTTACTCGATTTCGAAAGATTTTCTTTCTTAAGAGTGGAACGACATTTAAAATAATTGTTAATGATAAATAAATATTAGAAATATGATAATTACATGATTAAATAAATAATATATAAAGTATAATATCTCCTTTCTTATCGCATGACACGGTGACCCCAAATCTGGCGTCAGTTTTGATACTGAATGCAAAAGTTGTAATAGACAAAGTATGTAAGATTTGGTGCCACCATTGTTTCTAGCACCGTGCCTCCCGCCACAGGAGTAGCCGCCATACGTCACCGTCTGGATGCATTTTTGGGGTCTAACGGACGGTTTTAGAATGATCGAAAAATCCAGGAGGAATCCTGAGGTGTTTCCGGAGTGTTATGATTTGGGATGTTTCGATTGTCGTGTGCACAGTACTTTTACCTTCGAGGCCGGCAACGCATCCGTAATTGATTTAGGTTGTAGATCCCCATAGGCGAAGGTTCCTCTTATCAAGTGTTCCTTCGGCACCTTTTCGTATAAAATGTGCAAGTATTCGTAAAAAAAATAAGGAAATTTCCACTTAATGCTCTTACTCTCCGCTCAATGCGTAAGTGCATTTACAATTTGTATAACACAATACAAATTATACATACACTTGCTCATTAGACCTACCATTAGACACTTAATTACGTAAAGAAACAATAGAATAGTACCTACATACGAGTATATCGCTTACAAACATTATTAGTAGGGTGTTCACGATTAATCCGCTAAATTAGACTTGTCCCGGCAAAAATCGATTAGGGGCCGAAACTCGCAATTCGCAAGACTCCGTCTCGGCAAAGATAAACATGCCAGACTTTTTTTTTGCTACAGAGACATTAACCAAGGATGCGTTCAGGGTGACCATGGAGGACGTTATTTTTGGAAAGTAATAATAAACAATTATGAAGCCATCGTAGCGCAGCGGGACAATGAGTGACGGTTGTGGGTTTGATTACGCGTGGGGGAATGAATTACAAATTCAGGTTAACTTAACAGTTCAGGTTAAGTTAGCTATAAAGTTAGTACATTTTTTATGAGTGTAACTGTTGTCGTACTAAGGGACCTGCATTAAGGCATGCAGAACACATAGAGTGTATGTAGAGTGGTGATTATGGTTTTGTTGGTTTGTTTGGATTGTTTTTTAGTGTTATGTAGGATGAAGATGGCGGTGTTAGTACGAATCTTTATACAACAATCTTTAAAAAATACTATACTATAATTTTTGTATATATAGTAGTTTTTTGCGTACAGATATGTATGTTTATAATGATTAGGATGTTAGAAACTTTTTTCGAATATAAGTAATGAATATATTTTTATAACTTTTGTTAGAATTTTTATTGAGATTTCATAAAATTTATAAAAAATGCAGTATATGTCACTAACCTAACTGCACAATTCAATTCTAAGCACGATAATATCTTATTATGCTCAGCATTATCATCATGCTACAATAATTATGATAAAAATAATAAATGTACATTTACAACACCTTAAGTAGGATAATTATTTAACACTATAAATGGTAATCAGTTTAAGAAACATTCTTAAGGTGTAATTCATAAATCAATTTCCATATTTTACTCTGATAGTGTTGTTTGAGTAATTGGTATAAATCAAAATTTATTATAGTTAACAAATTGTATGTTATTGAGTAATTTTGAATAAATTATTATCTTAGAATAAATTGAGAGAGGCTAGTGATCAATCATTTTTTTTTGCAATTTGCTTTATTGGATCAACAATTGTAAATATTGTCTATCAATAAAACTATGTATCTATATATAAAACTCTTCCGTTACTTAGGGATTGGCAGGGAACAGACGAAGCTATTCGACTTAGAAAGTAGAAATTTGGCACATAAGGAATAATATAAAGGAGCAGAAAGAGAGAACTTCTACACTAACACTATACCTAAAACACAAAACTAATTAATATCTATCACAAATTCGCTATAAACAAACATTTTCTTCAGCAACGTCACCCTACACGATGTCATTAGACCTTGCGAGGGGGCGTCATTACGACGATGAGTAGCCCAACCATTAATCTTCGGACCGGTCTCTCGGCTGTCAAAATTGTGGCCACCGTACATAGATATGTGCTATTGTTCCTCTTGTTTCTGAATTGAATATTATTAATATAATGATTATATCAGATTATAGAACTGTTATACGTTCCGATGGGTTTGGGTGGTGCCAAATTTTGTGGGGATTGAAGGAATTTCTCTAAGGCATGGTGTTAAATATATGTTGTAGTGTTAATGCTTTCGAGTAACGGGATCAATTCATGATTAAAAAATATTGTTATATTTGTCATAATGATGCATGTCCCTTTAGTCGGTCAGGGTGTTTTAAGAATTAATAATAAGTAGAGAACTAAGAGTAATGTCTCTAAATTATCTCTTTGTAATTTACACTGTATGGAAATACGTATTTTTTATATATATTTTTATTTGTGTACAATAAAATGTGTTGTAATTTGTTTTATTCTATTCTCTTTATGTTGTCCTAACTTTGTGTGTAGAGGGTCATTGATAATAATAAAAATAAATTATAGTCTCTATCGAAATTTGACAACTAATCAAATTAGTACTAATAATTCATTCTATAGCTCTAGCAAGTATCGAACACCCGACTAAAGCAACCGAAGATATTTTTATAATTTTATATACAAAAGAGCACAAAGACACTGTGTTAGTTTACAATTATTATACCTTTTTTCTCTCCAGATTTTGGACGTATGAACGGAGTTTGTAAATAAAATTTACCCTACATAACGTAGCTTCAGACAACAATCTCATTTTAGATGCAACGAAAATGTTCTTATGCTAAAGTGAATGAAAAACACGTCGCGCAGCAACTATAGTCTATAGCTCTAACATTTTTTAGTACTTACAATGTTTGGGAAGTAGTGGAAAAAACGTGAATATATGTATATTGTGAATATTAAATAAAATTCATATATTTGTATTTAAGTTAATTATTTACAAGAATACCTGTACCAATTTTGATTAAATTCATTTAAGGAATAGTTTTCAATCTCGATTGATGTCATGATTAATGACAATTCATATTAACTTACTACACAAAAATATATACACAAATTCGTGGAACCTAATAGTAAGTATAAAATAAATCAAAATCAAATTCAAACAACCGCCATACATTATAGAACTGACAGATAATCTAATAATTACTTTGCAACCGTTAAATCAAAGAATACAGTAGCTCAAAAAGGATAAAACGCTCGCAGCAACATTTGTGCAGGGGGGCGTTATACCCAAGCAATCGTTATACGGACGGACAAAAAATAATTAATATCTAATATATAATGAAACCAACTGTGAAATCCTCTAAGGAAACGAGGAAAGCATTATATCCCCGCAGATAAGGGACAAAGTCAGCAAAGGGTCAAACAAAGGGTTAAATAGACTATATTAATGATAGCAATGCGTCTTATTCAAATATTCGAATGTGCATAATCGATTTTGACGTACAGTAATTAAGATGTTACAGGTCTATCACTCGGTTAGGTTTCTCATTGTGCGATTTTAAATCGATTTTCAACGGTTCAACGATTTGTAATGTATGTGTATGAATAGTTTTATTCAGTGACGGTTTGATTGCTAATAATTAAAAGGAATGATTTCGATTTTTTTGACAGATTAAATATGCCTAGCATCGATTTATAAAAAAAATAACATCTTTATTTTTCAATTTGTCATGTAACGTGAGAACGTAGATATGATTTTTTTTATTAAAACTAATATCAAAAATAATTACAGAATTCATAATGTAATATTATTCCTTTAAGGCAATTTTTTGTCCATCCAAAGATGACTTCACCCCACTGGTACAGTAGTCTCATAACTTTACTTCTTTTATTTTATTATTGTGAAGCAGTCATCAAAATATCGTTAGCAGGGCCCAGAACAATATATATATTGGCAATTTTTTTGTCGTAACTCAAAAAAGTTGATTTTTGCCGACGCCTGTACCATATTTATTGTATTTTGATATATCAATGTGGTATTGTAGATAGTTAGTTGTCGGGGTTTTTTTTATACTTTTGTACTATGAATTATTCAACTATTGTTGAGAAAAAAGTATAAAAAGAATTAAGATTGTCGTTTTTTGTGATGTAATTTTAAGGGTATATCTCAATTTCGTTTATGTACGTATAGGTTTAATATAAAAAAAGTGAAATAAAAAAAATCACAAGTTTTGACACCTTGTTTAACTGGAAGTTAACTGTTTGTTAATTTATTACAGTTCAAAGATTTCAATCTTATATAGATGGTAATATTTTTTAGGACTAGTAGAGTAATTTTATCGTTCGCATAGCATAGAGGGATTTGCTGTAAAACGAAAACAAAAATATTGTTTAACATAATTTTAAAACAATTTTATAGTTTACTTCACACTTAGGATGGAAAAATACATAATTTAGGAAATGTTTAGTGATATTGAAAATAGTGGTAAATGCTCCCGCGCCCTTTCGTCTTTGTGGTTTTAAGAGTTGTGGGTTCAAATCTCGTTACATTGAAAAAATATATACGTTTTCTAAAAAAGTATAATTACAACAAATCATTTCATCGAATTGATTGTAGCGTCATACTATATTTTTTGTATTGAAGGTATACATATTTAGACATTTTTATATTTTAATAAGATTTGTCACCTGTTCTTTGACGTATATCTTATGAAGATAAAATTTATACACCGCTGGTCAAAGTAACATTAAGAACTTTCATTCTTGCCGATAAGAAGACCATCATGGCTCAGTGTATAGACTGGTCCGCAAATCAATAAGAGAGATGTTTGATATCTTTTATAAGTAAAATGTTTCAATTTGCTCATATTATTATTTTTAAACATATTTCTTGACTAAGGAATATCACTTTAAAAATATTGAAAGTAAGGTGATGTATAAAATGAAAGTGTCCAACACAAATATTTTTTTTTATTCTAACCAATAGTTCCTCAGATTAGCGCATCCAACCTAACAAACTTTTCAGCTTTATAATATTAGTAAGTACAGATATAAACCAAAACGAGTATTTTGCGTTATAATTTAATATATAAAAATATATATTACGCCAAGTGATCCATTACCTCGCCCCAGTCCCAGCGACATACCAAGACAAAGTAATTAATAAAGATTTGTCACAGAAGATGGTCCACAAAAAAAAATCGCAGTTCCTTTTTTTTCTCACGATATTTGCATTTTGATCATTACAAAAATAGACAAAATCTGTTTAGTGATTCCGATCGCATCATTACCTGTATATTATTATTTTATAAGAACTTTAATGTGTATAGAATAAAATCTTGGCAAGATTTTTAAGCTTGTTACAATAGCCGACGCCCGCGGCGCTTGTATGCAAATTTTTTTTACAAACCCATATTGAATCATTTGAAAATAACCCCTATTTACTAGAAGATAGAGTTGATAACATATTATCACATTTAATTCTATCTAATCTACCCCTATTCGTACGCGTAAAATTCAACATTAGTATCACATGTTAAGGGAAATAATGCATTGATAAAAAGCTGTTTCCATTTTGATTAATCATTGCCAATATTTCTAGAGTTAGTTTCGGGAGCGTTTAATATTGTTCTCATGTACACATTTTGCATAACACAAGATTGAAGTAGAAGATGAGTTTCTTTGGAATTTATTTTTTTAATAATGGAAAGATTATGGAAATGGCACAATTAATTTGAGGCATAAGTGTGATATGAATTCGTGAAATGAATCGCAAACAAAAATTTTTTTTTTTGCTTTCACGCTGTATCCCGCACATAGCAGGGATGACAAAGGGAATTCACTGTTAAGACGAATCCGTTCACCACTTCCCAAATTTGAGACATTGCGTTGCTGAGTTGAGTAGTGGAACTCAACGCTACATTTTGCCTTGTTAGCAGAGCGAAGAAATGAAAATAATTAATGCCCCAGTGGGAATCGAACTCATAACCGTCGCATTACCAGTAAGACGCTATGCCAATTGCCACTATAGATTGAATGATTCAGAAAGGAATCGAAATTTAGAATATAAAATAATGTTTGACATTTTATACATTGTTGAAACTGTACGTACCATTAAGTAGGTATTATAAGTATTTTTTCTTACAGGTACACTGCCTACGTATAAAATTTGTTATTAAACTAAAATGAAAAAAAAACATTATAATGGTAGTTTATTTTTTAATTATCCCGCATATCCATAGATCGATGATGAGGGATTCAATTTTCACTAGGGCGATTATAATTATATTAAACATACTTACATGACAAACTCAACTTTATTAAAACACATCGGCGTTAGGTTTTGCCATTGTAACACGCAAAATCTCAATAATTGGATTAAAATTTGAGAATGAGGTGTCTTAATATTATGGAAAAAAGTAAAAGCGGATATTCTACGAAATTTCTACGAAAGATACAAAAATAATTTATTATAAACTTAAATTAATTAAAAATACCATTAGTTATAAGTTTTAATAATTATTTCATTTAGTAGTTAGAGCATTTTCATTTGGATACACTCGAGCACACGCGTCGCCGTATATCTGTAGAAAGTGAACATATCTTCACGCTATGATAAGACAGGTGTTATCAGTTTGCATTATTTTTTTATTCATCAAAGAGAAAATATTTTGTTTTAAATAATTTAAATACTATTTAGGGTCCCTTACCTCGAAAGGAAAAACGGAATCCTTTTAGGATTTTAGAAAAATTTATAGGTATTTCATAGAAAAAAAAACATTACAAACTTATATCTGTATATCTGTTCATTGCATTGCACAAAATGAGGGGAAATACCCGCATAGTTAAGTCTGTCGACTTAAGTAAGTTGTCCTTTCCTCCAGGTGACCTACAATCCTCAAATTGGTACGGAGGCTTCGGTGTGCGAGTCCGACTCGCACTTAAACGGTTTTTTATTTAACTTATACATGATTTAATAATCAATAATGATAACTGAAATATATTATATGTATATTTTTATTAACGCAAAATTGAATAATACTAATAATAATAACTCTCTGAAGCCCAAGCCACCGACGATGGCCGTCTCCTTGTCCCACCGTCGAAAGAATGTCTTTTCTAATGTATTTTTAAAAAATATATATATTTAAAAATGTAAAAATTATTTCTCTTGTATAAAAATACATAAAAGATATATAATATATATAGACTATCTTGAAATATGATTATTTTGTAAAATATATTTATTGGTTATTTTTGTTATATTGTTCAGTCAGACACGTAATAAATGAATGGTTGCGTTAGTAGAAATTATTCTTAATTTTTTCCTCAAATATGCGTATATTTATCTTTAGTTGTGTTTTAGCGTCACGCTGTGTCCATATACCATACAGTATGCAAGGGGAACCTCATGTTAAGACACTCTTTTCCCCATTTTCCGCCGAATTCTGGAGGCATTGAAAGGATATTCCGTTTTTCACTTTACACCACACTTAATTGGCAGGTCGATCTCGCACCAAAGCGGAAAAATTAAAATAATTTTAATTCATACATTCCTTCAAGTGGAAATCGAACCTACAGTCTAGATCATATAGAGTCAAAGACTGTAACCATTATAAAAATATAAGAAAGTAAATTTTAAAGATTATATTTTAAGTCTTTTTAATGTAAATTCCAATACAAGTCACGTAAGAAACATAAATAGTTGAGGAGCTTCTGTCTCAACGCGAGAATGCATTTAACGGCTGCATTTGTTGTTTTGACAATATAATTGCAATCATTTGTATTAATTGTTGAAAATTATACCTATTAATAAATTTTAATTAGCCGTCGTGCCACAGTTAAAGGTCGTTGGCTATTGAGTAGTGAATAGTGAGTTCGAATCCCACTTCAATATTTTTCCCATTTCAATGAAATATTTTAGTTTGTTTAAATTTGAATATTATTTGTATAGCGGTGTTAACGTTCTTGATCAAAAATGCCCAAACTCGTAGCATTTTTTCTTCCCAATTATCTATTAAGAACTTATAATTAAAAAGTACATTTTGATATCTTTTCATGCTAATTTTTACCTTGAAAATTATAAATCAGAAAAAAATTCATCATCAAAAATGGTCCAAATAGTAAAAAAATATTATCTTAACCTATACTTTTTTATTTTTACGCTATATCCCGCATGCAGCAGGGTAGGCAGTAGGAACCCTGTTGTTTCTCTTTCCTCCGAATTCTTAAAACATTGCATGACGAGCCTATACTAATTATGTAATTACTTACATCAACACCACCATTGTTCCACGGCGGCAGCGCGTAGTGGGAGGGGTCGTGGTGACCCCCACCCATGTGCTCTGCCATCACCGACATCCAGTGGACTAGGCCTTGCGCCCCGCCGCCGCCTGAGGTACCTGAACAATTAAATATATTTAAAAATATATATTAGAAATCAATAAAAAAAAACGCAACAATAAGTTTTTATTCTTGAGTTATATATGAATTATATAACAAATAAAATAAAACAAGTTCACGCTATATCCCACACACAGCAGAGTAGGCAGAGGAAACCTAGTGTTGTGGCACTCTGTTCCCCACTTTCTACCGAATTCTGAAGGCATTGCGTGTTGAGTGGCGGAACTCAACGCCGCCCTTTGTCCCGACACTAGAGCGAAGAAAATGATATTAAATTTATATAAATATTTCATTCTAACAATCCAATATTAACATAATTTAAGGTGGTCAATAATTTCTTCGAATGAGAATCTAATTTACAATCTTCACGTGTATAAGAGAACATAATTCTATTAGGACGAGTTAGAGACAAATCACCTAAATTCTTATAGGAAAATCTTATAAGAAAACTTACAAGTATGATATGAGAACCTTCCCTATATTATAAGTGTAGTTTCTAGTTCTTTTTTCATATAAACATTTCTTTAAGTAGGATTTAAAGCTACAAACTACTCAACATCTCAACATACAATACCTCTTTCGACTTAGTTAGACTAGACTTCGAATTCAATTAACTCTGCTCAATGTTTTCATTTCCCCGCTATGGTAAAATACAAAGGGCGGCGTTAAGTTCCGCCGCCCAAACGGAATGTTATTAAAATTGATTGGAAAATGGACAACGAAATATCTTAACACTAGTTTCCCATTGGTTACCTGTTTGTTACTGTAGTTATAAAATAAAAAAAAAATCTTGAAAAAGTCCATAAGAAGTCTATCGCCTGAAGCCGTCTAATATAAAACTCATTACAAAAGAATAATATACAGAGCTTTTATGAACTTAGTTTACATATATTTAAAGGTAAAAATGTATTATGAGAAAAATTAGCATTTGCAATAAAACAGCAGCAAAAAAGTAAAAAAAAAAACAACGAGCAACGGCTCAATGGTTCTGGGTTTGAGTGTCATTTTGATTTTTATTCAGCTTCACGCTTTATCCCGCAAATATATAAATAGCAGAGTAAGCAGGGGGGCCTAGAGTTAGCACACTTCGCTTTCCACTTTCCGCCGGATTCTGGGGTTTGGGGATCTGCGTTTTGAGTGGCGGAAATTAACGCCGCGTTTTGCCTCGACAGCAAAGTGAAAAAATAAAGATATTCAATATTTCATTTTCCCGAGTGGGAATCGAACCCACAATCTGACGCGTTTACGGTCACACGCTTGGGCCCCTGCGCCACGACTGACCTCGATCACTCGAAAGTTAACGTAATGGTTATGGGTTTAATAGTGGTGAACGTAATGTCTACTCCGAAGGTACCGTAATGTCTTCTTCTTGCTCTGTCAGCCTTTTTATTATCGTGTGAAGGAGAAACACTTTTGTGATGGTATCTTGGTGACACACTGGCCGGGGCAACGGGTGCCGGAGAATCTATTTCAGATATTCTGCTTACTATAATTTAAACCTAAAATTAAAGCAAAGTAAGTTAATCGCCATGCTTCTCTTACCAGTAGGCACGGCGGCGGGCTGCGCGGCCGCCTGCTCCTGCCCCCCTCCGCCGCTCACCCCCCCGCCGCTCCACACGAATGCTGACGACGCTCCTGCCTTCTGGAACAAGATATTGTGTTAGGAGTTTGAAGATCTACATCATACATACAGAAATCACATCACAAGTTAATTAACTAGGGAATGTTTTTATTATTAGTCTTTAAGACTAATCCTGAAATGGGCTCAAAATTAGTAGAGTATTTTAAAATCAGCCCTAATTTTACCCAATATTTTATTTGAATCTTTTTCTGTAATCGATTCATATAAGATTTCTTTCCGCTTTACGCTCCCTGTGCATAACAGATACACCTTAAATTATAAAATTTCTTCTAATTTTATATAATAACTTTCCAGAAGTAAAGTGAGAAAGACCTCTATCTTCACTTCCTGTAAGAAGCACCCTGGATTCTAATCAGAAGTTGAATTAGAATAGATTTTTTATTCTTTATTCTGGTGTATTTAGTATAAAAAATGGTGCATTTATAAACTAATTTATTGCTTAAGAATTTATTAATTGAGAATGACTAAGATAATTTATTAAAGCCTTTATGATATGCTTTAATATATATATATATATATTTTTAGGCAAAAGACTGAATCATGTAGAGATGAATTATCCTCTAATTTACTTTCTATGAAATGTTGCTTATTGTCGCAACGAACTGCCATCTTTGTTTAGAGTCTTTTTGGCTGTATCTCTATCAGGAGCCACAGGAGACACAGAAGGGCCAAATACTGCGGTTTAGATGTATCAAAGACTATGTATGGAGGCACGGGCGATATGTGATAATTTTTATATGTTGTATCAAATAAAAACACCTTTAAAAACTAAAGGTTCTTCTGCCAGATAAATAGCTTTCTTCGCAAAGATGACGCCGTTTCAAATAATCTTGGCAGTAGACGAAAAACTCTCTGTGTCATCTATAATCTTTCAAATCGAATTCTTCTTACACTATTTACCTATGTTTTTTCTAGTGATAAAGAAAGAACTTCTTTGACGTTGAGGTTGAGTGTTTGAGCTGATTCTATTTCACATCTCAGGCGAAGCCGTTGGTAAAACGTAGTATCTAACAAATTGATATAATAGATAGACTACAGACGAAGTAGTGTAATTAAATTGACAACTATGAGTAATAATAGTAGGGATAAAGTTACACAATTAACGTCACCAGGTAAATTAAATATCAATCAGTAGAATATTCATAATTATATTGTTATTGAAAAATATGAATTGGTAAATTACAAAACATATTTAGATTGCGAAGATCGTCATTTGGATATGTGGTTCTAGAGTGTCTAAATTTCTATTTAAAATATTAATATGCATTATAGAACCATATAGTCACAACGCGTAGTAGTGGCAAAACTTAACGTTACGAACATTTGACAAGAAGAAGAAGAACAACACCAGGTTGTACCTAAAAAGTTTCTTGTTACCCCTCCAAATGAAAGCTAAAACTGTTTTTGACCACAAAAACAGTAACAAAACATTATTCTTCTCTAATTGTATATGTGGGTATGATGATCTGTTTCAGCTCCAAAGTATGTATATTTATATGTTTGTCCAGAAATTACTCTTAAACTAAAAATCATACCAAGATAATCTTTTTTAATCTGTCAAAGCCTGTTCAGTAGTTTTTGGGACTCTGATATTAGTAGACATGTAGGTAATTGACAGATGTTTCAGTTCAGATTAACTATTTTTGAAAAAGGTTTATTCTAGCTGATGTAGATGAATGTGAATATCAAAATAATCTCATATGTATGCTCTTAATTTAAGCTGTATATCTCGTTTCTTATAAGCACAAATTCCTATTGCATTTAGATCTAATAAGCTTATGACACTGCAGAAATATATCAGATATTTGCTTTTATTCTAATAAGTATCAAATGCTGTGCTTTTTTTATTACCGTTTCTTTCATAGTCTCTTTCAAATGGCAACAGACTTGAAGCACTTAAGCGTCCTAAAGTAGTTCCTAGTTGATTATTTGAAAATCATAAATGCCTAAAACTATGAGTTATACTAATTACCTCATCTGGAGAATTGGATATTCGTTCAGTGTTGTTTTCATCATCAGAATTCTCCAAAAATGTGTTCGAAAACAGCATATTTCGTGAATATAAGGAGTAGCAATCCGCAACATTTCGTCTCCTCTTCCCAAGGGTGGCCAGAAAACTTTTATAAAGTTGCGTCGGCAAAAGAAAAGGAGATCGAGCGTTTTGAAAACTGTCTTTGAAAGATAAATTTTGATTTCTAAAGGGATTCGTAAAATCTAATTCAGGTAGAAATTCTTTTTTTATGAAATCCGCTACCGGATGCAGCGATAAAGCGTTTTCAGTATAATCTAAGGCTGCGCTGGCGCCTTCTTCGTTTGGATTGTTTTCTACATCACTAGTCTCCGAATTGGCATCGCTAAATGTGTTATCTTGATCCTTATTTTCGGAGTTAAACTCCTCAAACTCTCTCTTCATTGGAAAATTCATTTGTTTCTTCAAAAACACGTTTGAATTGGAAAGTGTCACAGACATATTATTGGCACTTATTTTTATCACTTATCTTATAAATATAGATTTACACTAATGTTTCTTTAATATTTAAAGTAAAAATAAATATTTCTTCATAATTAAAGTTATTTAGGTAATTATAGGAACTATCGTTGGGTTAGGAGGTGGCTGGACCGTTACTGAAAAAAAAAAGATTTGCTTTGATTGATCTTGTAGAAAATCTATTTTGTTTTAGTTATTAAATTGTTTTCGTTTTATTTTTTGGAATTTTTATTAATGCTTTTATTATTTTGATGAATTTATTTATTTTCTTTATTTTTTTCACATATTTTGAATTGAGGTTCTTCTAGTATTAGTTAGATATCGGTAAACGATATTTTATTTTCGTTATTTAAATAACTTTGGATGTAAAAAAGTATTCGCACATTGTATCTACAATTTGAATACGTAACACGAATTACTTGGATGTATTCCCAAGAATGTGAAACTTTAGCAAAGTATTCGAACATTCTCATCTTTTATGAGTCGGAAATGTTATTTTATACAAAAGTTATATGGATGTCTTAAAATAAAGGCAGTAAAATTAAAATCGATCGGACGGTACGGCGGTCGCGGATGTAGGTCGGAGCTGAAATATTTTTGTGACCTCTCATATTTTTATCTAAAGTGAAATTGTGTAAGAAGTTTTAAAAGGAAAATATTATTTACGGCGTTCAAACTATTTTTGGTTATAAACGACGTTTTGAGGCCATGCTATATTGGATGCTAAACATATAAAAATATAGTGAAATTCAGATATGTGGCGGGCGGAGTGTTTTATTACTTTATATTTACCGACTACGCTAAATACGGGTAGTATGTGATAAACATTAAAAACCTACACCTATTACAAGTACATACGATTAATAAAATAAAAATAAAATAGCCTAAACAATAAAATACAAAGTAAAATATAAAAATATGTATAAAATATAATATTAATTTTACGTATTAGCCATATTTGTTTAGATTTTTAGTAAAATTTTGCACTATCGTTGCTCAGGTCTTTATCTCACTTTTATGTATAATTGAAAATCGGTCTTATTATCTAAACTATAAGATAGAATTTATGTAAGCTCTTGGAAAGTGAATTCTTACATTTTATTGTAATATATCTCTCTATCTGTCAATGAACATTTGCTTTATGGTAGAAATTATATTTAGAAACTATTACTTTAAAAAATCTTAAAATAGAATTAAAAAAAGACATGTGTTAAGTATAAATAAATGAACATACAGCAAATATGTACAGTTATAATAAAAATATATAGTTTTACTATTTTTTTTCTTCATTAAATAATAATCTATTCTTTATCTTTTAAATTAAATTAATTAATATTACGATAGATGAGATTCATTAGAGAAAATATTTCATTTATACAATAAAATCAATGGGCACATTACGTACAACTTTTTAAATGGAATTTATTTTCTATACACTTTTAAATCATTAAAACCTAACTAAATAAAGTCAATCTAATATATAACAAATTAGACATAAAATAGATAACAGAAAAAAAATAGTCAACAACAATAATAACTTAAAAAAACTTTGAATAAGAAATATCACAGTATTAGCGTCAAGCATTTATAAAAAAAAATAATGCATGTCATATTCAAATGCCGCGAAATAAGGACACGCGAAGGACCAATTATCGCCACGCACACACCTACACTCATTAACGCACACCACGCCACTTATACACGTGACAATGAAAACAAAACGTTTAATTCCTCCTTTATTTGCAATAACTAGCACTTTTGGCGCGAATTGCATAGAAAATAGATTTGTAATATTGATTTTTATTAGTTTTATAGTTAACTTCGTAATATATTTTTGAAATTTGATAGAATTTTGTATTTTTTTGAGATTGTTTTGGTTTTTAGGTAAAAAAATATATTTTAGAGAACGTCTAGATGTCTTTACCGCGAGGTATTCGCTATGAAACTCTTCCCGAGAGGTTGCTGCAAGGAAAAGCATTTCCACAACACATTCAAAGTTTTCTTCGTCCGCGCATGTGTGTGTATCGTATGCACACGTGTCTGTGTGTCCAGACAGTGCTGTGTAGCAGTGTGCGTGAGCGTCTACGCTGGTGTGAGTATTTTATGACTCTGAGTGCATCCCTTTCGAACTGCACGCGATTTATATGTGTGCATTTTATTTTTTTTCTAAACGCCGCGGCTTCATGTGTATGAGAGAAATTTTCGTGTGCGGGTATAGTGTTTTTTTGTGGGAAAACAATCTATTCGCGACTTTATACATTTATGATAGAGCTTAAATTTGATTGCTCAATATTAATGTATTTTCAGTTTTATATCGCCGATATGAGAATCGCGGATGGAAAAGAAAATGTACGAGGAATAAAAAAAATGTATGCATCGTACGTTTTCAGGTAGACACATTTTTCTTTAACCCATTTATAGTGTGTTTTGTATGTGTGAGTGCATCGGGCGTGGGGGGAAAGGGTTGGGCACCCCCAACATATAAAAATGATAACGCATCGCAAGACGGCTGCTTTTATGGTTTTTCTTTATTTTTTAAAGGTTTTTATTATTGAAGCAAAGAGTAATGCCGTTGGAAAATATATTTTCAGCTGTCTCTAATATAAAATGCTTTCAAATTTAACTTTACAGTTATAAATGTAAAATTATTTCTAAGGTGAATATACTGAACGCTAACTCAATTTAAGATAGTGTATGTTTTTATAAAACCTCTGAATAGAAAAAAACTTACAAAGAGAACCTGGTATAAAAGACGTTATTACGTTGCCTCTAGCCAGCAAGCAGCTGTATATAGAACTAAAAGTATAAACCTTGATATATCATCATTGTACTATACTAAAGTTTTCCTCAATCCATACTTCTGTATTAATATTATAAACGTATATATAACGTACTAATCTCAGGAAGTACTGGTTCGAATCGAAAAAATATTTTTGTTAGACATTTCATCTGAGGCCAGTCATGGCGCAGTAAGCGCGGCAGATCTTAGGTTCGATTTCCACTCAAGAAAATATTTAATATTTTTATCTCCTCGCTCTGGTAACGAAGCAGTGTGGCATTAAGTTCCACCACTATCACGCAGTGTCCTCAGAGCTCTGTGGAAAGTGAGGAACTGAAGTATTTGGAAAGGAATGGAGTGTCTTAACACTAGATTCCCAAGTTCCCTCTGCCTACCCTGCTATACGCGGGATACAGCATGTGGCACAGTGGAAGCTTCCGAAGATTGTATGTTAGATTTCCACTAATGACATCATTTTAATATAATTTCCAAAACGAATTAAATAGTTGTTTATTGTTTTATTATTTAGCCTCTTCAACGATTTCCAAAGAAACGACGCGGATTTAAATCCTGCTAGGTCGTTTCTCTTCTTTCCAAGTGTTAGAGAAATTGTTTTATGAACAGTAACTATTACGTGTGTAGTGTAGTGAGTGGCACGGAGAGATTTTGAGTGATCTTGTAGGAACATGAAGAGGAATAGGTTAATTACAATGCGTACACCGTGCGGCTAAAAAGATATGCAGAGATCGTAGAGTTGAAGCTTCGTTCTCTGTGGCTACCCCGCTAAGGATAAAGCATAAACCTAAAAACAATAATAATTTGTTTTAACTTTTAACTTCATCCTGTATCCCGCACATAGCAAGGTAGGCAGGGGGAGGAACCTGGGAACCTAATATTAACCTAATGTGAAACTACTCCGCTCCCATTAAGACACTTACAATCCTCACTTTCTTGACCTCGATATCCGATGGGAATCGAACCAGTCGCGTTCACAGTAGCATGCATGCTTACGCGCCTGTGCCATCAAATGGCCTTAAACGTGATATAGTTTGGACGCGATTGAATGAACTCGATGTTTGTAGTAGTGGATTCAAATCCACAGAAAGTATTAAAATATATTTATGTTCTCCTAATCTCTTCTCTATTTTTAATTTAGACATAATATGATGTTCAATTATATAATGGAAATATCTCTCTTGACAGTAACTGGACACCACAGTAATTAATCGCTAGCTGCTGCACAAAAAGCTTTTGCTCAGACATTTGTACAAATTCCACAACAGGGCAGGCACCAAAGTGTCTTGACACTCCATTCTCAGCTTTCTGTGAGACACATGAAGTGTTTCAGACGTTGAGTTGAGTGTTTAGTGATGAAACTTATTACACCATTTATTACACTTATTACATTAGGGATAAATAAAATTAAGACCAGTCGTGGCTCAGGAATACAAAGTGTGACGTATTGTGAAATGAAATATTTAATATTTCCCATTTACTTTGTTCTGGTGTCGAGGCAACCTTTCAATAAGCAAAGCCTCCAGAATTCGGCGTGGGTGATACCGGGTTCCCTCTACCTACCCTACTGTGTGCGAGATACAGCGTGACTTTAAAACAAGTAAATAAAATTAAATAAAATCATTCCCTCGAATAAAAATCGAACGGGCTACCTTCACATTAACTAATACAAACGCGTGAAAATATAAAAGAAAACATAAAATCCACCAATAAATTAAACTAAAAGCACCATAGATAAATTTAATGGATATCTTTTGACTGAAGACACGTCAGCGTCAACTCAGCGCTGTTCATTTTTTAGGTCGGCTTTGGAACGGTTGGCAGCGGAATCGCTATAGCAGGTCATTTGTCGGTTTGTGTCGTAACGAAACGTCTTTGCACTTTTGGGGATATAAATTAACTTGAAATGCAGTATGATACTTTTTTTTGAAATTTCACACTGTATAGCTCATAGCAGGGTAAGCAATAATGCAATAAGAGACAAAACTCAGTGTTGAGTTTCACCAAACAACACGCAATGTCTCGAAAGCGTAGGGTGTTCCCTAGGGTGTTCACTAGGTACATATATTTTTTTTTAAAACTAGTTGTGGCGCAGGGAAATTTTCTTTTTTCGCTCTGGTAACGAGGCAAAGCACGGAGTTGAATACCCACTTCCCAAACTGAACAAACAGTGCTTCCAAAATTCGTCGGAAAATGGAGAACAAAAGTGTCTTAATTAGAATGGAGTGTTTTATCACTAGGTTCCAGGGTAGCCTTAGTCTTTCTATACAACATGAGGGACCTAAAAAATTATAATAGTTAACACTAGCTGCCCTCTGCTTATATTGCTATGTGGAAAAAAGCGTGATGCTGCTAAGATGGTGTGCTATTCTTATCATAGATAAAACAGTTTTATTTTTCATTGATAACAATATTCTAAATGGTGTCTTTTACCAACCACTTCATATTATTATCTAGATGCTAACTTGTTTGCTTGAACTTTGTTATTTAAAATGAGCAAATATAGAAATATAAATATAACCACTGACCTAGTAACTTATATTTTTGATCAAAAATAAAACGTAATTCGACTATTTCTTTTTTTTAGATCACGCTGTATCCCGTTCATAGCATAGGTAGGTAGGGGGAATCTAGTGTTAAGACACTCCGTTCCCCACTTTTCGCAGAATTCTCGAAGAATTGTTTGTCGAGTGGCAAAACTTGCTAGAGCAAAATATTAAATACATATTTCATTCCCCCGAATGTAAAGCAAACCCGCAATCGTCGGGTTTACCGTCACAAGTTTCTACCACTGCATCACAACGGATTAGTAAAAATAAATCATGATTTTTATTTCTTATACAGGATTGCTTGCATTGCAAATTTTATGTATTTAGTATTAAAAATACTTTTAAGTCACTGAATGACTGATAGGTAACGCACAGGCAATACTATTGGACTTAGAAACCTGAAATTTTGCATGTTGGGAGATTATGGAGTTTAGGGGAAAACTGAAAGAATAGTTTCCAGAAAACCGGATATTTCCATTGAACGTCTCCAAGTGCAAGCAAAAAAGTTATGGGCGACGATCAGTAAAAAAACGACTCTTGTAAATTATTTCTAGCTAAATTTACGTTCGGCAAACGTAAAAAAGAATATTACGCGAAACTTGTTTAAGAAAATTTTCTCTACAATTGGTTGAGTATAGAATGGAATGATTTTCACTAGTTTTTTTCTAGATATCAAATGATACGAATGTACCAATCATGAATGGAGACCATCGTGGCAAAGTGGCATAGCGTCCGATGGTAAACGTGACGGTTGTGTGTTCAATTCCCACTTGGGGATAAGACTTATTTTTATTTCCCTGCACAAGTAAGGAGTCAAAGCGCGGCGTTCAGTTCTGCCCTCAACAGTAATGTCTTGAAAATTTTGCGAAAAGTAGGGAACGGAGTGTCTTAACACTAAGCTTTCTATACCTATCCTCTGCCTATATAACGTGAAGTTACTAAGTATTAAGATCTAGAAGTAAAATTGTACATGAAGAACATCGTT
This sequence comes from Heliconius melpomene melpomene, assembly GCA_000313835.2. Classification (NCBI taxonomy): domain Eukaryota; kingdom Metazoa; phylum Arthropoda; class Insecta; order Lepidoptera; family Nymphalidae; genus Heliconius; species Heliconius melpomene. The sequence continues at coordinate 407,100 of HE670877.1, read as the reverse complement.
AGAAAGCTCCGCGGTTATACGAAATGCTGCAGAGTGAGGGCAAAAGAAAAAATATACTAAACTCATACATACGTACATACATACATATATAGGAAAAATATAAAATGCAAGTAAAAAATATATATAAGAGCAACAAAAATATATTATTCTCAAGACGAGTTGGCACACAGGTGTGGTTTGGTTGTGTGTGTTGATACAGGGACGGTCGTGGAGTCACCCACTCGTTGTTATGCTTTGAAAATTTTCTGATTTTCAAAATTATTAAGTAATAATGTCAGAGTTAAAGCTAGTACGCGACTACTGCTAAGACTAACTAAGACTTACGTAAGCTCTGTTGATAGGTTGAAATGATGTTTATAGCCTAAAGAGTTCCTCAATAAATGTCCTATTCCAGAAAAAAGAATGAATCAAGAAGGATTTCTCAATTAGAATCATATCGAATAGTAGTTCTTGAGATTAAAGCCTTCAACCAAATAAACTCTTCAGCTTTATAATTTTACGTATAGATAAGAATGAATTATTTTTTATCAAATCATTTTCATACCATTATGAATTGCGTTTACTTTGCGTTCACAGTTTTTTTAGTTTCTGGCTATATTTATATGGTATCGTACGAAAAAGCGTCAAAATTTTACTTAAAAAAATTTTTTGGTTATTTGATATTGTTTTAAGAATTTCATTTTTAAGTAAAAATACACATTAAAATATAGGGAAAATTTCTAATGTATAAAGTTGTAAACATTAAATTATCTTAGCATAACAATATTTAAAGTGATATTCCGTTTCGAATTTTTCCCTCTTTTAGATAATACGTAATTTTTATTTAATAATTACATCTAAGAATTTCTCTGAGTGGAAATCGAACCTACAACCCTTGCACAATCAAACACTTTTCCACAATACCTTAACAGCCTTAATATATTAATTATTAATATAATATTTATAATGTCAAAACTGTATCTAGGGTTTTCTGAAATAACTATTCCTAGACCGAATAGACGTCGTGTGTGCATGTGTGCGTGCATGCACCTTCTCGTATGAAGTATTATCATGGATGTTAGAAATGAATACTAGCTGGAAGGGCTGTGTTTATTTTATTTTTTTCTTATTTTTTTATAACGATTGAAAAAAAATCCGAGATTATAACTACGATTCCCACTTGTGAGAATGAATTGTTTTTAATTTACTTAGCCAAAGCGCGTGGTTGAGTTGCTACAATACAAAATGTCTTTAAAATTGAGTAGTACGTGGGTAAACGTTCCCCAGTACTGTAATACTCGTACGTCTTGGAATATTGGTTTCAGAAATATTTTCTTAATGAAATTAATATTTAAAAAAAATATATTCTATTATAAATTCATAGCATATAAATCTAGCAAATAACTTATTTTCTAACATCTACGCTGACGCACACATGCACATATCACACCCACATATAGGACACAGCTCATATCGTACTTACGACCTTCTTTCGCGGCACTAAAGAATACGTGATATGGCAAAATAAAGGTATCACCACCAATACTGTTATTATTTTTTATGGATTTCTTTCTATTTTTTAGATGAAAGAAAAAGTGAGATTTTAATCATCTAAAACACGTGACTTACCTTAAAAAAAAATGATAATTGAATCTACAGTTACGGACCATGCATTGCAATACATATTACAATGACGGAGCTAATGGTCAGTTTTCGTTCGGTGGTCAAGACATTACGAAGCGATTTAAATCCGCCACTTATGCAATTGGTGACTACTAACGTGCTACCCTGGGGGGGGCGGAAAAGTCAATGCCTTGGCGGACCACATTGTGGTCCACGGACCTGGATGTAGAAATTATGTTAAGAACGTTGTAATTTTCATAATAGATAAGAAAAAAAAAAATAAATATTTTTTTTATGTATATTTAATATGGCACGCAGTGTATTCAAGAGCCTCGTACGGTCAGAAAATGCATAAAATATTCTATGAATTTATTTCAGAGGATTTCAAACATTGCTGCAAATATTGTACGAATATTATCGCTTGTATTTTTACATTTTTTTATTATTTAAATACAAAAAAAATATTTTCCTGTATAAAAAATAAAAAAAAAAAAGAAAATTATATACATAAAATAAGCTTTTTTATTATAATTAACTTACTTTGTAAAAAGCCTTTCAATTAATGAACTTTATATATGTAAATACCTTATTCTTTTGAATTAGTCTCTTAATTTTTTCGTAAGCTTTTAAACATAATATTCAATTTTTTTCACAGTAAACAAAAGTATATAAAAACAAGTAGGTATATCAAATAAGTTTTGTTAAAAAGTAACTTTATATAGGCAGCTAAGCTGTTATTTCTGTAGTCTCCTGCGAACGCTCCCGCTATCTTCCTCGCTATAACTTATAGTTTCGGATAATGCATTAGAGAACTTCTTTATGGAATAGAAAATTCTCATATCTATGTATGAAAGCTATTTTATCGTGCACTTGGTTTTATTTTATGTTTTCTTTGTGAAAGTACTAAAATAGTAATAATAATCAAATATATGTTTACTTTCCTATAGGTCGTACTGTATACTATATAGTACTAGTAGCTACACTCGAGTCTCTCGAGTCGAGTCTTTGTCTAAGTGGACTTCCAATAAAAAAAATAATGAAAAGATCATTCATATCATAGTTATCAATAATTATAATAAATATACAAAATATAACACATTTGCCAATTTAAATTATTTATTTTATCCTTTTTTTCATCTATAAAAATCCATTGATCTGATCCACTACTGAAAATCCAGTGAGTGCTTTAACACTGCCTTTTCATCAATAACTTTACAAGACCGTTGTGACTTGAAATTGGTTGATTTGTCACTATTACCCTCCTAAATGCGGGATTCAGCGTGAAGCTATTAATAAAGAACTTAGGATATACTTGAAGCGAAAAAAACCAATACACCGTGTATATATTACCAAAAGGATATATATCTTTATAACCATTTCATACAAACGCGATTGCCTGATTGCCGCTATAATGACCATCCGGTTGCGGTACACCGCTAACGATGATACTGCTGCACCCAATTTGATGGGATGAGGTTTTATAAAAAAAAAATCTAAAATAGGATAGTAAAACGTTTCTAAGTATATTTGCTTAGACTCAAGTGTTGATTGCTTATTTTGGTAATATGATTTTGGTGGTTACAGGGTCAATCGCTACTTGTAGAGTCATTGTTATCATCATCAATAACTCAGACGTGGGCCTCCTTCAGATTGCGCCACAGCTCCTATTCATCCGTTCTCCACATTCAGTCAAAGCCTTCTTCAGGAGCAAATCGGCAGAATTGTATATGTAAACGGTCTCGATATTTTTTCTTTTATACCAACATCATAAAGCTAAAGAGTTTGTTTGATTGAATGTGCTAATCTTGCTTGCTTCAACTGTGTTATAACACAGTTGCAAAGGGAGAGGGAGCCTAATAATTTAGTGTTAAGTCACTCCGTTCCCAATAAAAAACTTCCTACCTTCCTTCCTTCCTCTCTGTCGTGTTAGTGGCGGAACTCACTCCTCCCTTATAGCTCTTTACAGTCACATGATTTCTTACTTTTATATTATTTATTAATTATATTAAAGGAAATATTGACCAAATTACAACATAAATAATAAAACTAATAAACGAACTGTTAACATTTTTATTACTATTCGCAAATAAAATATTAATTTACATTCTCACATAAAAGAAAAACGTAAACAAACTAAGACCAGCAACCAAAAACAACTTTTATGATATACATACATACAGATAAGACATAAAAAAAATAATTAACTCTCATTCAATTTACAAAGCAAAAAATCGGCGAAGAACCATTTCATTACAGCCACCGTATTACGCCGAACAATCATTAGTCGTAAGCCGAAAACAATAATAATATACAAAAAAAAGTAAGGCAACCATTAACGTGGAAAAAAGAAAAAAAACAAAAACAATATGGCTGCCGGCGGGAAAAACGAAAAAGTTCTAAATTCAAAATTCGAGCGGAAGCTGCGCGGCGCGGAACGAATCTGGTATCATTAGGTTTTTTATTTGTACATCTCATTTCGATGTTTATTAGAAGTAAGATTTATTTTGGATTATGTTGTTATAGAGAACGGTCAGAAATTTCGTATATTAACGGAAGCTACACTAGTAATTAAGTATGACTACTAAAAAATCTGCTTCATGCTGTATCCCGGCAGAGGGAACTTAGTGTTAAGTCACTCAGTTCTCTACTCTAGCAAGCCAGTACTCTTACTTACTAATAAAACTGAAAAAGAAAAAGGTATAGAGTAAACTTGCACACAATATAAATAGGAACGAGAGGTATAACAGTGAAAACTCTATATTTTACTGAATGATTTCAGCCTATTTATAACTATAATCTATTCATTTCTAGACTTTGGTAACAGTAGAGAGAGTTTCGGTATACGACTGATTTAATAAAAAAATATTGAATCATTTTTTTATTTACCTAAATATAAAATATATATCTATGCTTCTTCATTATTCAGGGTAGGCAAAGAAAATCTAGGAACCTGAACTAACTGTATACCCTAATAGCAAGCAATATTTATTTGGTATCGGTAGAGAGAGGAGCCCGGACTGTGGGGCGAGTGTTAATGCGAATTTAAAGACCCCTTAAACCTACACTGGAGTTGGAAAGTCCCATGCTCTTCACCGACTCCGCACCCTGCAACCCAATGGGCCCGACATCTGCACAGTGCATCCATGGAATGCTAAGTGGTTCCTCCTCTGGACAAATATGGAATGCTTTGTAGCTAAACAATAGCGTCGTAGAGCAATGGGACAGCGCGAGGCAGAATGTAAATGCAATGGTTGTGGGTTCCACCTCTTGAGGAAAGATTATGTTTGTCATTATTTTCATTTCCCCCTTTGATTGATAAAGCACGGCGTTGAACTCCGCTACTTAACTAAATCGGTCTCGAAATTTGAACTTTCAACAATTATTTTGACACATTCCCACCACTGAATCTAAATCATGTTTGTGTTTGTTTAAACATAAAACATAAAGTAGAGGGCATGGCGCGCTGTCAGTGTGATATTTTAATGTTTACGGGTGAATGGTGGTGCTAATTCGAATACAAAAATAAATTCTTTAAGGCATTAAAATTTCACCACTAAAACATGGTATAATTTTAAAGCTGTGTTCAAATATTATGATATTTTTGCCTGTCCTCCATGAATATATGGTTCAATACCCATGTAAATAATGGTTAAATTATTATTATATCGAGTAATTAATATTTAATATTTTCTTTTCCTCGTTCTGATAATGGTAAAGCGCAAAGTGAGTTCCGCGACTCAAGATGCAATGCCTTAGTCTGAGCATTAGGCTTCCAGGTTTCTTCTGCTTACCCTCCTATGTAAGGGGTACAAGGGCTACAGAAAGAAAGAAATGTATATAGTATATGCTAAAGTAGCTTCACGCTCGCATAGCTAGACAGAGAGATCCTCGAAATGGCAGGGACATGAAATAATTCATTGTCCGAAGGCCTCAACGATGCTGTTACTAAAATCAAGATATTAATTTCAGTAACAATTAAAGATTAATTTGGCGGAAAGTGAGGCACGCAGTATCTTCATACTAGATTTGGTAGAGGATCTTCAAATTAAAATTTTCAATTACAATTAAGCCAGGAAATAACACAATATAAACAAAAAAAAAATTTAATCTTAAAACTGAGAAAATTCATCATCCATTTCAAATTAAATAGTACTAAATATTTAATCTATTATATTTATTTCTATGATACCAAAGTCAACAATAAATACGTAACTTTCCTTCCCACAGTCAGTCAAGGCACAATAGTTCGCACTTGAGAGTTGAGCCTGATTTTTACAATCACGAGGCGTGCCCACATAAAATGTTTGGGCTCAAGCCTTTATGGCCTGTAAAGTTGCCAGTTCATTATAAGATACGTAAATAATCGTAAATAACATTCACCATTCTTTACGCGGTGTAGTGATATAGTTAAAACAAATAACTTTTGTAATACATAGTATTTGGTGGTGAGCTAGTGATGTAACTCGACTTTGCGGGTTTTTAGGCACGTTTATTTGTTTTACATGTATAAAATATACATTTTAATTTTTCTTATAAGTGTGTGAGTTTATATTTGTTTGAAATTAAAAAAAAATAAAATATTTAAATTTTGAAGCTGTCGTGGCATAAGGGCACAAGCGTGCGACTGTAAACGCGATGATTGTGGGTTTGATTCCCACTCGGCGTTGTGAAATATTTATATTTCTTTTCACCGCTCTAGTTCGTTATATACGCCATTCAACACATAATAACCTCGAGAATTCGGTGAAAACTGGGGACGGACTTATAATATTTATAAAAGTTCTAAGGCTTTTTGATCACACCAGTCTTCCTAAAGTTTTTTTTGTAAAAACTGCATCATAATTTACAAGAAATATTCTACGATGTATTATTATTTTTTGGTAATGGTAACTTAATGTGGTAACTCATTATCATATTTATCCTTTTATTTTGCTTAACTTATAAATAAGTCTTCTAAAAAATTCAGTTATTTTACTTAACTAGACTTAACACAAATTAAATTCTAATTTACTTCCATTAAAATTAATATACAATTAATCTTTAGTAAGAATATCGAAATAAACATTCATTTAATATTCTATTAATGCTAGAATATTTTAGAAACGAACGCCATCTGTCTAGACTTTCAAAAACCTATACGAGAATACCTAGGGTACCTAAGTTTAGCTAGTAAGCGGCGTTAAGATTTACTTACGAAAATTATTTAGAAATAACAAAAAAATAATCATTTCATCTCAGGAATAACAACAATGTTCCCTAACATGTGTCATAATTAAGTAAACAATGTAAAATAATACATTTAAAATATATTTAGAAAAACATTATATACTAGAATTATTTAAATTAAAAACGAATAATTTTATTTAAAAAAAATCTGCTATAAATTTAGAATATAGAAATAGAATAGCTAAGTACGGCTTAGCTTATCATGACTTTGAAGTCATCAACAGGTGGTTATCATGCGTCATCACTTCAAAGTTATTTATAAGACACGGAAAATCACCATAACTCACTTAACAGAGAAGATATAAATAAAAACATCTCACCTGTATCACATCTTCACTTAAATCCAACAATCTCACAAACTCCAACCACTACATACATTTCCCCCCAAAATTGAAAACTTATGTCGAATACAGATACCAAAACATAACCTACATGTATTAAACAGTCATAAGTACAAGGTATACACGATATAAAGCCAAAGCATTATTTTTTCGATAAGAAAAGGCACAGAGCTTCCCAGATACAGCCAGCCTCGCCAGCAAATTAAGTCAATACGTAATTAAAACTGGCACAACGCACACATACAAAGGATCGACATAAAAATGCGGGACGCAAAAAAAAGTATAGGTTTAAAATTTACCCGGTATAAATTTGTGTTTTTTTCCCTCACCTACTTATGTATAGGGACATGCGCAGTAAAGGGTTAAGTTGGTGTTAACCGGCTGAAATGAATATGTTGTTGGTTAGATTTTTTTCGTGTTGACGCGATGTCGTTACTATTTTGTCGGTTTATACGACGTAATTAGTGATACTTTTTTTCTTATTTCGGAGGTGGCGCTAGGTGTCTCGTCAATAAAGATGTGTTTTTAACCTTTTATAGTGTAATTGTTTTGGTGCCACTTAAAATTTCTAATTAATAATAATTATTTATTTTGTACTTCATAATGTTTAGTGTTAAATTGAAATATTCTTGTAAGTTACTGGATCCGATGAATAAAAGTGCAGTTGAAGAAATATTTTGAAGAATTGCCAATAAAAATGCAGATTTCTTATATGGAATTTACATTAATAGTTCTATAGGTATTCATTTAATGTAAGTAAAATTGTCGTATTTATAGTAATGTGAATTTTGTAATTAAATAATATTTATTATAAAAAATGTTTGTTTGTAATAGTAGGTAAATACTGGCGTGCTTCAAGTAAAACTAATCATATTAAATGCACAATATTTGAGCAACAATTTTATTAATTTGTGATTGATATTACAGTAATAATAACCAAAATATTATTTTTTGGAGTATAATACAGTTTCAAAGTATTTTTTTTAAGATAATAATTAAAACAACACTAACGCCACCTAATGGCCGCTTTTAAAACCATTTTTTCAGCAATTCTATTTCAGCTAAAAACTGAATTCTTAAAAAAAGGGAGAGAGAGGGCGCTTTAAAGCAGAATTTTTACAATTTTTTTCACTTTACAGTAAAAACTAATCGATTATTAAACTATCACAATAGCGTCTCGAACATTGTACGGATATATTTTTTAAATATAAATAAAATGTATTTAAAATCGCCGATCATCCGTCACGGTCAGGCAGAATTTTGTTTGTTCAGCCATTTTTCAATTGTTAATTTTCATTTTGCATTGAAAAAACTTGTTCCAACGAATCTTGATACTCGTAAAAAGTACCTAATATTGACTAAAATCTAGGAATTGTGAATTTCTAAAAGTGTGGATAATTTTTCGTGATGGCTTTTAGTGTTAATAAAAAGCGAATGAAGCCTATTCGGTAGGTAGCAAGTTGACTTTCTAAGAAACATTGAATTTAAAATAAAAATTAGACAAATATGTTAAATAAACTCGATAACAGTAAGAAAGTTGTAATAGCAATAGTCGAAAAGGATTTTGTAATTAATTTTAAAAAATATAATTATATATTTGTATAATTTTTTGAAGAGGTTATTATAATATTATTTATATATTCTATAAAAAATGTATTAAAACATTACGATAACCTACAACTCTCTTTCTATTTTCTACTCTTTCTGATGGGAAATAAGAATGCAGCGGGTTCACCGTAGTCCTCTATGGGCGCGCTTCGCTCGTCGTGGAAGCCGGGCTTCACATTTGTCATAAGTTGTGAAAGTAGTAATTCTGATATAAATTTATATTTCCATATTTTACATTTATACATAATATTGCAACTGAGTAGTTTGTTGGGTTCTACTCTCAGGAACTACGTACGTACGTACCTATATAATTTTATATCTAAACTCTCGAAACGAATTGAGAATTAATTAATAAAATAAATAATTAATTTATAGTTAATTAGAAACCCTTACAGCTTTAGAGAAAAATATAACTATTATAACCGTAACAAATAACTTTAAAACAATATAACGCGTAATTTAATTGAATTTCTAAACATCACAATTGAACATTTATTATAATATAAAAATAAATAATATTTAACGTAGTAATATTATAAGCATATAATTGCTTTATTTATTTTCATATTTAATTAGTCATTGTTAAAGAAATTTAAAAAAGTTGTTCAGTTTCGAAACACGTGTAAAACGTAACGTCATGTCACGTACCTATTTTGCATGACGTTACGTTGAATTGAGTTTAATAAATAAAATATAATATATAGTTAAAAAAAAACTAAACAACATACTTGCTTGGAACTATTAAATGTATGAGCCTAAGCTCGAATGGTTTATTAGTAATCTCTGACGAGTTCCAATATTCAGGTCCTGGCTTCATCATCACACAACTGTAACTGACTGCCTTTTATGAGGATATAGAAGATAATTGTTACAAGTAGTTCAAAATTAAATTCTTAGCTTTTATTACATAGTTATAGCTCAATCTTATAAAAGCTTGTTAAAAAGATTTTTTTTAAAAGGTTTCGAGCTTTTTCTCGCTTAGCAGGATGCACAGAAGCAAGCTGCACATATTTCGAGACATTGCATATTTACTCGCGTAATTTAACGCTGAATTTTGAAAGTTCAAGTTGATTGTACTTAATAATAATTAAAATTTAAATCTTAAATAAAAAATTTGCATTTGCAATTTTTGTTTCAAACCGACAAACCATTTTATTTTTGTCGACTTTTGTTTTAATAAAAACATATACGTACCTATGTATAATAAATACGTACAATAAAAAAAACTGAACTAAAGATAATATATGTAGTTTTGTACACAGTAGATAACGAACTGATGCGTAAAATACGCGTTGCCATAGCAACGAGTATATCACTATACAATTGTGTATATTGTCAAACATAAGGTAGTGTGTGTAATATTGATTTTATTAATTTAATGTATTTTTAAGCATTATTTTAACCAAATATTAGCATTCGACATTCCTTCTCTATAATATAAACTATAAAAGTGCCAATAAAATATATATTTGTTCGGCAATAGCCGTCTAATCGTTTCGATGTAGCACTTTTCCTGGGGTCATTGTTGTCAGCTTGTGTCATGTGTCATACACAGCCCTTAGTTATTTTCATTTGATCGCGTAGCCGAAGCCGCGGTTCATAGCTAGTGCTATATCAATCAAAAAATGCACACGAACGTTCATACTTACTGTTATCTGATTTATTATTAACCATTTTTGGTCATTTTCTATTAGAGAATGAATTAACGTTTATTAAGACCACAAAATGTGCAAATTGACATGTCTTTATCAAATAGAATATACGGCCAGGATACGAAAGCAACATTTAAGTCATTTCGTTCTCAGCTTTTCGCCGTTGAGTGGCAGAACTCAACGTGGCGCTTTATCTTTAGCCGGAGTGGGGAAATAGAAAATAATTAAGTCCACTGAATAAGGATTGAACTCACACCCATCGCATTTACATTCAAATGCTACGTCACTGCGACATGAAGGCCTCTTAACAAAAAAACACTATTTTTTGCTAAAATTACAACATAGAAATAGTTGTTTATTTGAAAATCACTCAGCTCTTTAATTCGATACGCATGACACTTAACTAAGAAAGGTATTGTGAATTACTGAATTACTATATTTCAGTCATTCAGTACACTCAATGACAATACAACAATACAAATAAATTAGTTTTTTGCAACTTGACGTGCTTTAAATAAATAACAATGAAAATTTGGCGCCAATGAAATTTGATCTTAAAATTTTTCTTATTTAAATGTACTAAAATAGTACATTTACGAGTTATGCAAAGAGAAAGATTTTTTTTTCAGTTTCACGTTATATTCCGTTTATATTAGGGTAAGCTTTGGGGAATTTGTGTTAATTCGTTCCCCACTTTCGGTCAATTTTCGACAGTTTATTGAGTGAGCTTTACTAATCAATAATAGTGAAAATGCTCTTATATGTGTCTTTTACCTGTGGCCTGAGGAAAACCACAAGCACAGTGGATTACATCCAAACGACTAACTTTGCGCCTTCCTCGATAAATGGGCTATCCAACACAAAAATATTTTTTATTCAAATCAGTAGTTGTTGAGATATGCGCGTTCGAATGAACATACTATATAGCTTAATAGTATTAGTATAAATATAAAATCGCATTAACGTAACAAAGTAAACGAATACTAAATAAAAAAAAATCTTTCCAAAACTAGTTTTAGTATGGAAAATCTGTATCTCAAAAATTGTATTTACGACCTCCTACATAGTTGTAAAGACATAGTAAGTAAAGAATAATAAATAAGGTAAACCAGATATTTAATAGAAAAATTAATAAGTTATAAGTTAAAATATGCCATTAAATTGCAATAATGCGTATAAAATTTCCACAACATAGTAAGCTTTAATATAAATGGTTGGTTTAGAATTTAAAAGGTCTATTAACTTGAGTATGTATGACATAGCACGTGCGTATATATTTTACATATTATAGTATTTTTTTAGCTTCACGCTGTATCCCCCATATAGGAGGGTGGGTAGGGGGAAATTAGTGTTAAGACACTCTAACTTCACTTCCCCACTTTATGCCGAATTTTTGAATCATTGCGTGTTGTGTGGCCGAAGTCGATGCCGCGCTTTCTGCCTTGGTCCCAGAGCGAAGAAATAAAAATATAAATAAATAATCATTAATTTCTCCGAATAGGAATCGAACTCACAGCCGTCGTTACAATCATAACTATACCGGGAGATTAAAATAATCTTACTTCAAATAGAAATCGAACCCACAAATATGGTGTACAGTAAGACATTTTTCAATGCAACGAAGGTGTTTATATGTGAATTATAATTCTAGAAATCTATGGACGACATTGGCACGTGTGCGCTACATTCTTGGAAATATAAAATTAATAATGTATAGATTGACCTATTTCTTTAACTTTAAAGAAATAGATAAGTAGAAATAGAAGCAGAAGGAAAAAGTATTTGGACACTTCGTTCCCCAATTACCTGAGAGCCCGTGTTAAATTAGATTTAGTCTAACCAGATCAGTATAATAAATATCTTTTAACCAGATTCACGCTATTTATGACATACTTATAAAGGGAGAGATTTATCTTGTTACTGATAACAATTGGGATGAATTATTTTCATTTTCTCACTCTGAAGTGAGAAAATGAAAATAATTCATCCCCGAATGCGAATTGAACCCACAGCCTCCTTAGTCAGACTCTACACCTCCTTAGTCAGAGTCTCGACGACCTCTAGATAACTAGATATTACAATTCTATAGTATCTGTTAACCTATGTATTGGCACGTGCGTGCTACATACTTGGTAGTACAGGACATGTAACGTAATATATCGAGTGACACCTGTTCAATATTTATTATTATTTTATTAGATAGATAAAATAAAAGATTAATATATCTTTAAGTAGTGATTTTATTTCACCTTTTAAAGTTTTCTAGCATAATTACTGAGATATCTTATAGGTCTTATTACTGCGTGGTCAGTGTGGGTTCGTTCCCATTCTTACTAATATTATAATTATTAATATTCTCAATAAATGCTAACTAGGTACATAATATTATATCATAAATATGAAAATTGTGAGGATGGACATTCGTTCCAATTCCACGCAAAAAATGCTGAACAGATTTAGATGAAACTTGACAGCATAAAGCTAATTCATCAGTATTCTGATAAATGCACACGACTACAATTTTTGTAAAGATTTTAGACAGATTGTAGACGCCTACAGAGAACATAGGAACCTAGTGTTATAACACTGTGTTCTCGATTAAGACACAACCGTTCCTTATCTTCCGCCGAAGTCTCGATGCATTGCATGTTAAGTGGCGTAACTCGACGCCGCGCTTTGTTTTATCGCCAGAGCAAAGAACATGAAAACGCTAAATATTGCATTCCCTCGAGTGAGAATCGAAAATATAACCGTCGCGTTTCCCTGTGCCACGTCTGGCCTCAACTGATGGAATTATTATAATTGAATTATTTTCATTTCTCTTCATAAGACGCAAGGCTTTTCATTTTCCTGCTCTTAATAATAATTACAATTGGTGGCTTTAAAACTAAAGGAAATTTAACCAACACTACATTATGCTGGTAGGTATATGGGTCATAATCAGAAAAGTGGACATTTTTGAATTTGTAACGTAACTGATAAGTAACAATACTGATAATGTTTGTTACGAAACTGATGTCATAAGGCATTATACACAACAAAATAAGGATATTATATGAATAAAACTATTGGTTTTTTATTTAATGAGACACAGATAAAAATTTTAAAGATTTAATCGTTGAATTAACAGATTATCAATGAAGGAAAACATAACAAAGTGACAATATTAACAATATAATGATGCTAGTTCGTAACGTAATAAACTTATATTTCTAGTTAGAGATCACAAAGTTAATGATAAAGTTAAATCCACTTTAAAATATATCAACATTTGTGTCGTTATCACTGGAATTAAGTTTAATTCTTTGTAAGTGTTTATTCCGCATATCTCCATATTTAATAGGATTGATCTTTTTAAGACGTTCTCTATATTCTATTTGACATAGGAGCCATGACGCTTACTGAAAATAAAAAAATATTTATCAAAAAATAGTAATCACAAAATCACAACTAATTTCAGGAAGATAAAAAGATGTTTTTAACTAAATCGGTTCAGCTGTTTCTGAAATTAGCGTGCACAAACATATAGACAAACAGGCAAAAAACTTAAAAATCACTATTTTTTGTTACTTTACGTTATGAAAGTCACTAATAGTATTTTTCATATGCCAGCATTTTTTTTTCTTATATACATATCTTCCATACACAAGAAACGGTTCGTTACAATTTTATTATAAACATATATAAGAAAACATTGGTAACGTAATTGTGAACTAGGCTTCATATTTTCTCAGTTTCGTTACGTAACGAAATATAACGAAATTGAGAATGAAGTCTGAGAAATTCTAACCTTTTTAAATATTTGCTCATAAGCCACGTGTTGCATGTGCAAGCACTGAAGTTCTTTTTTGAGATTTTTGTAAAAAAGAAGCAAATAACATAAACAAGGAAACGAAATTATAGAATACTTACCGAAATAAAAGCCGTTTATAACCCTGAGATGTAATTTCACGCATTCACTCTAAAACATTTGAACCTCTCAACTGCTGCGAGAACACTACTGGTTGTAGCTACGACAGCATTAACTTTTAGAATTATTGTGCCACAACAAAAAATAATATTAAACACCATCGAAAATAATTGCGTTCATAATTTAATTGTACGTTATTAACCCTGAGTAACAAAAAGACAATATTTTGGGACAAATTTACTTAACTAATATATATTATTTATTAAATAATGTATCAATAAAAGTACTTCTATTTAATATTATACATAAAGTAAAGTAATATAAACATATCTGAAATCAAATAAAACCATTAATATTCGTAACAAATCAATTCTTAAAAAGAAAAGTGGTGAATGGGACACGAAAAATTGTATGGAAGCATTTTGAAAAGTTTTTTGCAACTAGCAAAAAATACTATTATTTGCCATAATATATTTTAAATATTACAAAAATCTTTAAGTTAATAAATAAATTTATCGTAAATGGCAAAATATTTAATTTATCTTTAAAATTGTATTTTTAAAATGCATTCAAAGTAGCGGGACAAGAAAAGACACAAAATGTACACTTTTTCTGATTATGACCCATATACCTCTTTGCATAACTATAACTTTTCTATTCTATATATAATTTTTAGGGTTCAGTTTTATCTTTTAAGTGCAGATATTATAGGACCCTTTGTTGTCCGTTTGTTCATCTGTCAAGAAATGGTCTTGTTATCTCGAGGTTGCGTGAAGGTATCTAGTTGAGACTAATATCAAATAAAAAAAATCCAAAATGTGAAAATTATTACAAACTTATATCTGTAGTTCAATTCACAAGAGATTTGTGTATACGCCCGCAATTTAAAGCTTGTACATTTTTATAACACCTGGGTACCGTACATCCACCAATCCTAAAATTGGTGTGGAAGCCTCGGTGTGCGAGTCCAATTCACACTTAACCGGTGTTTTTATTATAATTTTTATGTAACTTAATATATTTCATATACGTGTTGTTTACGCAATGATTATATTTATTTATTCTAGAAATTAATATTTATATTTAAATATTTTATTATAAATAATGATAATAAACAACAATATATTGCATATTATTATTGTATAATTTATTTTAGTTTGACGCTGCATCATGCACATTGCAGGGCAAGCAGAGAATACCTGGGAACCTAGGGTTGCCATAACCATGCCATAAGACCCCTCGTTAGGAAAACCGGAACCGGAACCGGAAAAACCGGAACTTAACGCCGCGCTTCATCAAAGCAGAACGGAAAAATTTAAATATTTTAAATATATTTGTACACATGAGATAAAATTTCATCATTTAAGATTTTCTTCTAACATCACAGCACTGCCCCGATAACCCACAAAAGAGAATGTGTGGAAAAAATACAGAGGGGTGCAAAACCATCAATCTAGCTGAGCGATCTATGCGTCCATTTTTTCTACAATTTTGTCTTTATTTTGGTCTTGTGTTTAATCCTAAATAAATATCCTATAAGAATCTTAATCATTACTTTCAGCTAATTCTAATAAGTATGGATATTACGTGTGGATATTAATTGGAATAATTAGTAATATATGAAATTTGATACAAAATGTAATGGTTTGTTGTGTTTAATAAATTCGAAACGTGGCTTCAAGCTGTATCCCGCACATAGCAAGATAAGCAGAGAGAACCTAGTGTTAAGATACTCCGTTCCCATTAAGACACTTCCATTTCCTACTGTCCGTCGAATTCTGGAGGCGTGTTGAGTGTTGGAACTCAAATCCACGATTTGTTTCATTACCAGAGCGAGGAAATAAAAATATAAAATGTTTCATTTCCTTGAACGGGAATCGAATCCACAACGTGTCGCGTTTACAGTTGCTCCTGCGCCCCGACTTGCCTCTACATCTCTCTTTAATACGATAAGAGATCCCAGCCAGTTAAGCCAACTATCGTCAGTTGATTTCCAAAACGTATTTTAAAGACGGCATTAGGATTATAAGTTTGGTAGAGAGAGGAGGTCGGGCAGTGGGGTTAATGCACATTTTAATGATGCTAATTCATTCTATACTTAAAACTTAAACTAATGTGAAACGTCATCCTACATTTTTAATTTACAATCATCAACTTCCAAGGGATGACTCGTAAAAACAACAAAAGGTCAAGTTTTTGTTGTTTTATATCAGAATTTACATGAAATTCCTCTATCGTATCAAACGATACTAGTCGGGCCGCCATATAAAGATGTTTTAATTGATGAATGTACGTGCATAGTAGGAAATTATAACTAGATACTCTTCTTTAATTAGCCTATTAATGCATGGACAATTATGTGCATATCTGATTTTATAGTTCGTTGAACTTTTACGATTATTAGAGGTAGGTACCTCTATTGATACCTCTATTGCTAGGTAGCAATCATGTATCTTTCAGTCTCAAACTTTCAGTAACTTCAAAAGGCTTGGCGAAACCCAACGCCGCGCCTGGTCATTCATGATCTTGATATAGAAAGCATAGTAAATATCCCTCGTAGTAGAAATCTAGAAAAATGCAGTACAATTTAATTATTCATGTAAAGTTCCGTATACTTTGTCTAAAAAGAGTAGTTTTTTTTAAGTGTGGAAAAATATTCACACTTTAGAAAAAAAGTAGTTTTTTCCTGACACACGTCGAACAATAAAAAAAAAAACAAACACCAGCCCAATATTTTCTACATTCAAGACAAAAACCTTCATTTTCTTATTAAATCGCTTAACGAACAAACAAACTGGTATAACTGTAACATTATTTTAATCCATTGTCAATTGATTTTTTGCTAAAAATAAGTAAAAGGTAGATTTTCAATTATTTTTTTTTACTAGCAATTCAGTTCATTTGAAGTTTTTTGTAAAAGATGAATAGCCAAAGCTAGGCAACGCGCAAAAACTGTAAGAGGCAATTTATAATGACGGTGCTAATGAAATTTGCATATTTTTTAGCTTCACGCTGAATCCCTGTATAGTACGCTAAAAATAATACTAAATACAATTTCACGTTTTTTCCCGCACAGCAAGGAACACACCTCGTTCTCCAAGCACCCTCCAATTTTTAAGACATTGTTTTGCCTACTATTACGGGGAAATTAAAATAAGTTACATCATATAACGATTTCATCGAGAGGGAACCAAACCAACAACCATCGAATTTAGAGTCAGATGGAACCCTAGGCTTCGATGGTTTCTATTTAATTAAGATAATTACAGGATTTAAGTTTCGTCTTCTAGTATATTGCAAGTAATTTTTCTAATTTTTCATCCATTTTAAATTATAATTATAGTTTATTATTAAACTTTTCTTGTCTCTACTTGAAAATATAATAAAAATCAAAGGAACCAAAATAGAATCTACGGCATTTAAAATTTAAATAATTTAGTTCACAGAGTTATTGATAGATCAACGTTTTAAATCGATATTCTTTTACTACTCACTTACTCATCATAAACGAAACCTACTTATACTTAGCCTAGAAACTTGACATTTAGTGCCAAGGTAGATTATTATACATACATACAGGAAATAATTTGAAAAATAAGAAATATTGATAGTAAAAAACTTAGGAAAATACAATGATTTTATTAATAATGTAATAACAATTCCTTATTCTTTTTTTATAATAATAATAAATTTGTTTAAGCATAAATGTAAAATGACAACCACCTCTCGCCTTTACCGAAGATCTATATGAGTCTCAAATTTTGTGTTCAATCGGAAAATAATTCAAGCTTCAATTTCGATTTGGCAATTTTTTATCACCAAAATCAATATATCAACAAACCAAGTACAAAATGGAAATTCATTAATTTCAAAATAAATAATAGCTCAAATTAATAGGTACCTTACAAATTATCGCACCTTATTCCATATATTATAGCACTGTAGGGGGATCCTAGTGTTAAGGCACTCAGCTCTTGACTTACCATAAAATTTTAGAAATGTTGCGTGTCAGATGGTGTTACTTTACTTTGTCTCTTGTCACAAAAGGAAATGGAAATCGAACCCACAACTATTGTTTTAAATATTATTTTTTTAAATAGATATTCCTAATACTTACTAAAATTCCATTAACTGTCTTTGAAGGAATCTTGTGATAAAATTTTATAATATTTCAAGTTCCAGATTATATCATAAGATTCCAATCTAAGCCTAGAGAAATGATTCAGAACCATAAAAGTTACACCAAATTCAATGAATTAATTTAATTAACCTTATTTGGTTAATAAGCGGATAATACTATAAGTTATTAAAAATATTTCAAAGTTATGGCCATGCGACCGCATTTTGTTAAAACTTTGGTCATCAATTGGTATTTTTCGACATTTTTACTATTATCATTAGACATATTGGTTACTAATAGGATACTGAAGTAAGTTTTTTTTATATACGTACAGATAAAATAAAAACAGATGTCAATAAAATTTCTGATAGTTTCTTATAATATTATCAAAATATAAGTTTTTTTTTAAATTTCTAACATCCGTCATCAGTAAAGTGGGACACTTCTGCGTCATACTATACTAGGGATGTTTACAGCTACACAGTGACTAAAATTAATAAAATAGTGTTGAGGTCCGCCTCTTAATATACAATGTCTCAAAAACTGGAGAATGGAGTGTCTTAACGTTAGGTTCTCTCTGCCTACTTTGCCATACAGGAAATATTTACTTAAAAAAAATGACATTATGAAAATTACTGACTTAAACAATAAAAAATAAAGATAATTTTTTTTTCTTTATTTTTAACACTTGTGTTCACAGTTCACGTTACCAAAAGATGAATATAATACAATTTGTAAAAAAATACTTAGAACATACTCTGAATTTTTAAAATGTGTTTATTTCTGAGCACGTGAAACAATTTCTAATAGTTTAATGTATTCAGCAATGTAGGCTAAATAAAGCTAGTGTTGAAACACTTCATTCTCTATTTATGTTTTCGTCCAATTACGGAAGGAATTTTGAGCTCCAGAATTCAACGCCGTAGTTTGAATAAATATAAACAAACAAGAACTAAATTTGAAATAATTATATTAAAATTCAAATTAAATAATTGTATTTGTACATTTTCACATTAAATCAGTCGAGGTCGAACTGACAACCTCTTCCACGTGTCTCCAATCCATAGGTCTTCTTCTATCTTAAATATATTTTTTAAGCTTCTATAGGTACGTAAAGTTCCCAAATCCCAAAACTCGACACGTCAAGAGCAAGTATATTTCATTTATCACCGCGCTACTCATATATTAGGAGCGTCTGGAAAGAACAGGGTTTGTCTTTTAAATTAATTGATGTGGATAGAAGGCGGTGACACACTCGCGAGGAGGCTGAAGACGTTCATCCTTTCAACTAATCTTGTTATACGTTTTTGTCTGTAACGGCATTTATTTTAATGACAAATATAAGTAAGAAAATATTAATTAGTAATTTTTTAAATGGGAAGTAAAGATTTTCAAAAAACTCAATTATTTTTGATTAAGCCATTTTTGGCAAATATAAATTTGTACATAAAAAAATTATTCATAAATTGTAGCAGGGTAACCAGAGGAACCTAGTGCTAAGATATTCCGTTCCGCCCCCACTGCCCAAGTTGCCACGGCAACCTGAAAACGTATTAGGTACCTATATTGTAGTATAGATATTATTAGCCAGTGACCATAGTCTTCATAGCTCAGGTTTGTCCACATTGAGTTTTTGCGGGTTCATTGTTAGAACAGTTATATTTTAACACTCAATGAGATTAGAAGAGTAGGTACTTTTATATTTATTTCGTTATACTGGATGTATACTACAAATATATGTAAATAATCTCTCGATGAGACTGGTGCAGGGACAGAAAGTGTGACTGTAAACGTGATTAAGCGGCAAAGCGCGGCGTTGAGTTCCGCCACTCAACACGCAATGCCTCCAGAATTCGGAGGTTTCAAAAGTGAGGAACGGAGTGTCTTAAACTAGTTTCCCTCTGCTTACCCTGATGTGCGCTGGACACAGCGTGAAGTTAATTTGATTTAATTTTTATTCTTACGATCTTACAAGATCTCTATTTTTAACCGACTTCAAGAAGAAGGAGGTTATCAATTCGACTGTATTTTTTACAAATATAAATAAATACTCGTTCGAGTATTTAGTAGTCTCCACCTTTACTTTCAGTAAAGTATTCCTTCATAAAATCATAACTTCTTTAAAGCAAATGGTGATTGGATGTACAGGGAAGTACAGCTTTAAGAAATCTGGATATTTTACACTTAAAAAAACCAAAGTCAAAAAAAATGTCGTAGCTGCTTTATTCCTTCAAAATCCACAAATTAGTATAACAATACGAACACCCAAAAAAGAACAAAATTTTCCCGCCTTATAATCTGTCAAAGACATTAGTTGCTGGCAAATCCGCAAAACGCTTTCCCTCAAAACTGGAGGCGAATCGGTAATGATGTCTTTGTGACACCGAACCGAGGAATAACGCTGTATGTGACATATTTGTGTTATTGTCATATTAATAATATTTTTTCAGTCGTGGCCCAGGAGCACAAGCGTGTGACTGTAAACTCGATGGGTTGCAGGTTCGAATCCAACTCGAGGAAATGAAACATTTGTATTTATTTATTTATTTGTAGCGAAACAGTTTATCTATTTCTCAAAATAAATTACATTTCACTTAAAGAGAATACAGAGTTATCTTAAATAAGTACATATTAATCAATGTGAGCGTTGGAATCAGCAAAAACATTGTAAATAGAACGAAAACAATATCAAATATTCAATTAACAGTATATACACATGTAAATGTATTGAAATAATTTAGGAATATTAGCTTTGACCATCGCTTATGATAAACTTCAGTTTTCTCACATTTGAAAAAGTTATAATACAGTTTAATATTTTAATTTCTTCGTTCTAGTGTCGAATCAAAACGCGGCGTTGAGTACCGCCACTCAACACGCAATGCCTCCAGCATTCGTTGGAAAGGAGGGAATAGAGTGTCTTAATACCCTTAGGAAAATATATTTTAAGATTTTAAAATTACCTAAAATTAAAGTAAAGCAATACTAATTAATTAATGTAATTCTATAGACAATTTCTACCTTATTGAACACAATACTTATTTTCCTTTGTCATTTTAAGAAAGAAAAAGCAACAATACCAGCAATTTTGGCGCGTACAAGGTTACGTTTGTGTCGTTGCACCCTCGCCTCGTGCTCGTATGCAGTTGATTAATGACGTCACCGCGTCGTTAGCCCACTCTCCACTCTCCCATAGGATGAGACGAATTTATCTTCGCCTTAACTGCCCTTCTATGTTACTTTGGTTTTTCCTAGTTGTGATCTTGTGAGCGAGAAACGTGGTGTGACGGTTTGGTTTCTATGAGGTGCAGGTTCATTCCTCTACGTTTATATACCTAGGTACTTTTGTTACTTAAATCTAGAATAACGCTTTAAAAAAGATTCAAAATATTTGGTTATAAATTTGCTATTTAAGGTAGATCATCGTCGTTCTCTTTTTGTTTACAGATTGACATGGAGGGAATTCCCAGAAATCAGTGGAACATTTTGTGATTTGACAGAACTTAACGCCGCGCTTTGCCTTGACACCAGAGCGAAGAAATTAAAATATAAACGTAAATAAATATTGCACTTCCCCGAGTGGGGATCGAAGCTACAACCGTTGCATTACAGTCACGCCCCTGTGCCGCTGCGCCAAGACCGCCTAGGATATTTCTAGATATTGTATATATTCATGTATATATATTATTTTATTAATTCCTGATACAAATATATATTGTAGATTGTTTTACAATAATCTATTCGGCAACACCGTAATTGTTAGAGGTGGCCTCTTGATTAATGATCTCACAATATGGTTAGCTCTAATGCTTCTATTGAGTGAATAAGTTTTCCATAGAACATACCTACGTATCTTAGATATTAATTCTTATAGATTTTATCCAGAATTTGTTTTGTTTTTTAGAAGTATTACATAATTTGCGGGTAATTTTGAGTATTATTGTGAATTAAATAAAAAAGAATAAAGAAATGCATGATTAAGTTTGACGGTAGCGGCGATGGTTTAGGTTCGATTCTCGATTGGGGAAATTATTACAACATTTACCTGCTCCTATAATACTGACTGCGGTGATGAGTGCTGTTCCCGTGTGAATTTCGGGAAATTCTTTCTCAATGCTTCCTCATACTCCTCAAAGAATCTACATGCCAAACTATAGCGTTCTACAAAATAGCATATTTATGGAAATCCAAAAATTTACTATTTTAACTTTAAACCTTTTAAAAAATACAAGGTTTTTAAACATCTGTGCAGGCGTGTGCATACATATACATATAAAACTCTTAGGTAGGAAATTCTTACGGAAATGAAAATATTAAATTGACTCCCTCGAGTGGGAATCGTACCCACAACCCGTCGCGTTACAGTCCTTTAAACCCCACTATATACCTAGAGGCCTCCTATTTTTCTACACAAGTAAAACAATTATCCATTGAACTATGCAGATGCCAGTTTGCTAAAATGTCGTCAAAACAACATTATAATTTAATATTACTGTATTTGGTGATTGAAATTAAAATGAGAACTTCATATTGAATACTAAACTAAATTTAATTAAATTAAACAAATAATGTTGAAAAACAATGTTTAAAAAAATAATTATAAACGAAAAAATAAATCTACTTGGTAGTTTTTACTATTTAAAGTTTTAGCAGTCGTTAAATACTAGTATATGAGGGGGTTAGTACTTTGTCTTATAAATAAAGTATTAAAAGACGATGTGGTCCATAAATATAATTTCCTACAAATTCTTTCTCAAAAGTTTTATGTGAATGTATATTTTTTTGTAGTTTCACGGTATATTGTCGATATACATTATAGCAGGTAGAGGAGGCTTAGTGTTAAAACACTTCGTTCCCATTTTCCAAATCTATTTTCTTGTTAATAGAGCGAAGAAACGAAAACATTAAGAAATTCATTCGCAATTGGAAATCGAACCCACAACCGCGTTTAGTTAGATGTAGTAATGCTACGAGCGCCTCCAACGTGTATGGTATGTAAGAAATTCCTATGCAAATTAAACTTTAAACAATAAGTGGCCAGTTCATTTTGTACTAAGACGTTTTTCAGTGCATATTTTCTCAGTTATAGAGGTCATGATTATTCATAAGAGTTTTTTCGTTAAATTCATTTAGTTTTGGTATAAATTTAGAATCGGAATTTAGATTCGCATTAACTTTGTTTGTTATGGATGCTATTGTGGAGTAGTTATGCCTTTTAATATAAGGGTTGCGGCTTCGACTCCATTTCAAATACACAAAAATATATATAAAAATACACAAAAATGAAAGTTTGATGAAATTTTCTTCCCATAATAACAAGATAGAGATTTGTAAAAGAGATCACTTTTTTGATAACTTCACACTACCCCGCAAATATATAGTAAGGTATGCAAATGGCACCAAGTATTAAAGAGTAATACAGTCCGTCCCCCACTTGCCATACAATTTTCGTAAGATTAATTGTAGAGACGCGAAACTCAATACTACGGTTAGTCTTGCCACCAGAGCGAGGAACTGACTATAGCTCATTCTCTTCAATGGGAATCGAACCCATAACCGTTGTGATTTCCAACTTATACTATATATTTCTCATAAAGCAAAAAAGGTCGTAAATAAATAAGGTCAAACAGGTGTATGGACATTCTTCTACCAGTTAGATAGTCCCCTACAGAACAAATATTAATAGTTTTACAATACGTAATTAATTAATGTTTTTTTATATAACTAGTTAAGACGATGTCATTGGTAATTAAATATTATTGGTAGAAAATTCTTTTCTTTTGTTGTTGGACTCGTGCATTAAGGGTTCCGTATTTTTATCTATAAAAATGGCAAAAAGTTACATATTTAGTTTATTTAATTAAAAGTCAAGTGTAATTCCTATGAAATGTACTAAAAATGAACCATAAATTTTACGCAACAATATATCAGAACCACCCACTGATAGTAAGACTGGTTGGTCATTCACCGCTAAGTCAACAGATAACTAGATGATTGTTCACGTAGCCACGACGTGACGGGCTCTCTGGGCATAGCTTCTGTCTCAGGGGTACTCAAATTTTATTGATTGGGGTCGTTGGGTTATTCGTTAATAAAAAAACAGCTTGACGCTTTTTGCCGAATAATAGAGGAATACTACTATTTTTAGTTTTTGTTAAGACACACGTATAACTACTAAAAAAATTAAACCAGCTTCGTCGCTGTAACCCGCACATAGCAGGGTAGGCAGAGGAAACCTAGTGTTAAGACCCTCTGTTCCCCACTTTCCGCCAAATTCTGAACGCGTTGCGTGTAGAGTGGCGGACCTCAACGCCTTTTCTCGTTACCAGAGCGTGGAAGTGAAAATATTAAATAATTAATTTCTTCGAGAGGGAATCGAACTCACAATCGTCGCGTTGCACACTAGAAGTCACTCATGGCGTAGGGCGACGACGACGACTATGACTGGCTTTTAATCTAATTCGGAAAGCACAACTCAATATGCAACGACGACGTCCATTTATCCTTCAGTATATTTAATATTTTCTCGAGTTATATATGTGAAAATACAACAAGATATGTTCAAAATATGTCAAATCATATCTACAATATAAAAATTACAGGCCCACTCATAACCCAACCTGCTAATAGCACCGACCAGTAGAGAACATAGAAAAAAAACCTAGAAGATGCATTGCATTGAAAATGAACGCCCGACACCGGCCGCCCGATGCCAAACCGTTGAGAATTGTACGCAACCGTGCGTGACACTTGGAGAAGGCAGGTTGTTGATTTTTTCTCCTTAGGCACGGGTGACCTGGACCATAGCGCGTTGGACCATAACGTCGAAGCTAAGATGAAAAACGTAAGGATTAAATAATTGTCAACGGACCAACGGCAACGGTACACTTGAGGAATCGGTGTTGATATAAATGCTTAATTGGATGTACAAAAAACTAGGCGAGTTTAATTTGTATCAAATTAAAGTGCGTTTCAATGATTTTCTTTTCTAGCTTAATGCTGTATTCCGCATATTGCAGGGTAGGTAGAGGGAACCTAGTGGAAGCCAAGTGTTAAGACACTCCGTTTCCCACTGTCCGCTGAAATCTGGAAGCAATTGTGTTAAGTGGCGGAACTCAACGCCACGCTTTGCCTCGAGACCATAGCGAAAGAAATGAAAATATAAATTTAAATAAATAATCGTATATAAATCGAATAAAATACCATCTTTTCATTCTTAATTTTTATCTGTCTATCTAACATTACTACAAAATTGATGTGAAAAATGCGTAGAGAAATTGTATAACTATTAATAAGAATAAAGAAACATACTTTCAATCTCTACAATTTCCGTAAAAGTATGCATCTCCAAGCAAAACCATTAAAAAAAATATTGCATCTACCTAGTACCTATAAAAGAAATACCGCCGTAGCGCCACGGTACGGCCTCCGACTGTAAACGCAATAGTTGTAGATTTGATTCCCACTCAGAAAAAATAATTATTTTCATTTTCTCGCTCTGGTAACAATTCAAAGCGTAGCGTTAAGTTACGCCACTCAACACTCAATGTCGAAAGTTAGTTTTAGTACTACCGACTAAGTCATTCTTACCACTAAGTTCCCTCTACCTACCCCCCTATATGCGGGATACAGCGGGAAGCTTAAAAAAAAGGAAAAAATATTATATAGAATAGTGTAGAAGTAGTCTTATACAGTTAAGTAGGTATACATGGATTTACGGTATAATTAAATTACCGCGAGTTAACGGCACTCGCTCCGTGCAAACATGTTGAATGTTGATACTCTATACTCAAGACATTAATTAATAACGATTTATGTACTTCAAAAGACGTTTATTGTTTGTTTTTTTTTTAGGTTTTTTTCTCGGGAACCAAACGATTGTCTTTTTTTTCAGTTATTTAATATGAAAGGTTTGTACAAAAACCTGTCTCATAGTTGGACTAAATTCCTATTAGGGTAAGCTGGTCTAGGAGTACTCACTTAAAGTTTAAAATATTCTAAAACAAACAAAATGGAATAAAAAAAATTAACTAGTCATTTATTGCGTCTATAATTTAATCATATACTATAAAAAAAAAGAAAAAATAACAAAAATACTTTTTAACTCTCAGGATAACAAAAATAATGACAAGTGAGAATTGCGTACTCTTACATATATGATTGTGTAAGAGTACGCTTCTAGGTTGATAAGAGTACGCGGATCATCGATTAACTTATGGTCACTTGCAGAGCCCGCAAATTAGATATCCTAAGTCCTCATACATCGTGCAAGCATCATGCCACCATTTCGAGCATTCTATCCCTGTGGGGGGTTCACGTACATTTAAATGCATGATGGGCATCTCCAAACCATTTTATTGAATTGAATCCTTTTTTGGTACTTTCCTTGAAGAAAGCTTTGAAGCTTCCTCGAAAGCTAGTTCATATGGAGGTCCACTAAAAATATCCAACTTAGCTGTTTTGTGGTGAGATTGTGATAAAAATTCTGCTCGTGGTAGAAATTCAACGTTTTGAATTTGAAGACAAGCAAGTGGTGTATGAGCTCTGTCTCAAGTAACGGTTGAAGAAGTGTATGTGAGCACGAAGGCTGCGGAGAAATGCCTAGAAAATAATTATTATGCTCAACGTTTTGTTGCGACACAATAGCTAGTTGGAAAATGTGTTCTTCATTCGATTCTGCCAAAGGTACATTTTATGCCAAATGATGTTCAGGGTTCGTCTCGTGATTCTGCCAAAGGCATATGTTCTGGTATATCTGGTATCATTAGGTGATTGGGAAATTTGTATTGTGCATGTAAGAGTACGCGCGTACTCTTATAAGATGCACAACTGAGTACTCATACACATTCTGGCCAAATCGTAAACAAGCGAAGTTTATTGCCATCTCTTGGCGACAACTGCAATTACTCTAGCCGCATGCTTTAGCCATTGCCTTCGAATACTTCACAGTTTACTCCGATTTTACTAAATAATTGCATTTTTGTCTCAATAACACTTTTAAAATGGTAAAAATATTTAAAGTTTTGAGCAAAAATCTTAAAACTTATGTAATTTCTATGTTTTCCTTCGAATTTGATTTTTTTTTCGCCCAGCACTTCCTTACATCGCTGGGATCCCATTACGGCTGAGACAAGCCGCGCATCATAAACAACTTCCGGGATATTTGGATTGCGTACTCTTATCGGATGCGTCCTCATAGACCAGGTTACCCTACTGATGATTGTGAGTTCGATTACCACTCGAAGACATCGATTTCTTTCAGTTTCTTGCTTTGGAAAGACAAATTTCCTTAAAGTAAATTTCCCATCTTAGCGCAGGGGCACAATCGTGTCGGTTCCATTTCTACTCGAGGAAATGAAATATTTAATATTTTCCTTTTTTCGCTCTGGTAACGAGACAGTTTAGCGTAGGGCTCAGTGGCTCTAAAGCTGAGTCGAAATAATTGGAAAGTAGAGTCGAATTCGGGGAGTGTATTTTTTTTCCTTACAGGTTTCCGTTAAAATTACGCTTAGAGTAAATCGAGTAAATAATAATTCTGTTCGTATTTTGTGCAAATTTGTATATCAAAAGCTAACGAATTATTTTTTGTTAAAAAATAGAGAAATGTCTATATTATAAAAATAAATAAAAAATGAGAAATAGAATCTCTCTTCATCTTGCTTTATGCGAGATGTGGCATGAAATTAAAAAATACAGTCAAATAAGAATACAAAATTTTTCCCCGAGTGGGAATAGAACCCGCAACCGTCGCGTTTACAGTCACACTCATTTATTTTATTTTTAAATTAAAAAACAAAACTACTTTGAAATGATTACAAGTATTTCTATAGAACCTACGTACAAGGGATGAGCCATCTCATTAAAACTATTATGGCACTAAACGCCGATGACGATCGATATTAGATAGCATTTTATACGATTCCTCGAAGTTAATAGCTTTGTACAGGACTTTTATACGGATTTTCTAAAAAAAACTATAAAAATTTAAATGTAATTTAATCTAGAAATTTTCCTGCTGGTCCTTTACACTTTCAAATGGATTGATGAGTCAGATTAATTCAGAAAATGATAAAAATAGCTACAAATCTGTTTATAAATAAATAAAATATATTAAATTATATTTTTTTTATTTTTATAAATATCCGAATAATTTTTGTCCGACGATGTAAAACGCGATATATGCAAGAAAAAAACAGACCAGCAAAAACTCGATAAAGCTTTATCTTTCTACGTAATTTACACATTTGCATAGTTTATTATACCAATAATTGCCAATGTGGGCAGTGGCGCCATCCTGGTGTAGTCGATATGCTCGATTGAGCGCAATGGTTCTTGATTCAAATCTAATTTGCTGTGTTATTCATATATATTTTTAATAGCTTCACGCTGTATCCCGGACATAGCAGGGCAGGTAACCTCCCGAAGGAAGGAAAGATTCTAAAGCTAAGATACTGAATTCAGATATTTTACGTAATCTTCAATGATCTTCAATGATGCAAGAGAAAAATTGTTATTATGTTATATCTTTCTTCAACATATAACTAGGGCACCGCTGGCGGCTTCGCCCGCTGGCATTAGACTAATATAAACCTTTCTTTTGAATAGCTCTGTCTATAAGTGAGGCTGAGAAGTGCAATAAAATATGTTAAGTACATAGTTTGAAACATCCAAACGTACACAAGAGGGAAAAATATCGATTTCGCAGTAAAACGACGTTTGGGTTCGATTACCACTCGGGGAAATGAATAATTGTCATGTTTTCTATTAACAAGACAAAGCTAGGCGTTGAGTTCCGCCACTCATCATGCATTGTTTCTAATATTAGATGGAGAGTGGAGAATAGGGTGTGTTCACACTACGTTCCCTCTGTCTACGCGGATATACGTGGCATACAGTGTGAAGAGAAAAAAAAAACAAAAAAAAATAAAAAGCTAGCATCCAACCGCTTCACTTCTTTAGTGGAAGACGAACCTGTATCATCGTATAGACGCGGGACGCAGACCGCACCGCGTATGACTCAAAACTACTTTTTGCGTACATACACTGCTTTATAAGTTTTTCCCGGAATAAGAATGCTTTTCTGTGAGAAAAAGTTGCGTCGTAAAAACTGTATACGTAATACTTGTTATAATTCTAGTCGGGTATTGCAAATATTTGTATTTATATTCGTATTGATATTGGAAATAAAATATAACATTTGAATGTAAAACATATTTTATATTACTTTTATCAAAACTGATAACATTAGACAATTTTGATTTAGTTCTAAGTGTCTAAAGCGTAAAGTATCTTATATATATTATGTGTTTACTGTATAAGTCATTTTGAAATATTTTCATATCTTCGCTCTGGTGTTGAGGCTAAGCGCGGCGTTGTGTACCGCCAGTCAACACGCAATGCCGTAAGAATTCGGCGGAAAATGGAAAACGGAACGCCTTAACAGTAGGTTCCCTCTGCCTACCCTGCTACATGCGGGATACAACGTGAAGATGTTACTGAGTAACACTATGATGTATGACGTTTTATAATCATACCATAATCATAAATCTTTTTTTTAGTTTTCAAATCGTATCTTTTCCAGTGAGTAATAACCTCCTGTAATATAGATACTCTAGTACCAAGAATAAAATAATGTTAATTATTTTAAAAATAGTCAATTATTACTAATAACCTAATTTTATAACACAAAACATAATACACCTTACCTTAATAGGAGGCGCGTAATCCACCGCCATCATACAATCACTATTGACACCAGCTTCAGTCTTTATCATGGGGGGTCCATGGTATAACTGTCCCATCTGATGGTGATGCATCCCCCCTTCCCCGCGGCTGTACCACGTAGTGTACATCCCGCAATTTTGTTCGCAACAGTCACTCATAAATACATCATTATTAACAACACTTTTGTAAACACTTTGAACTACACTTTAGTCACTTTCCTTATTTCGGATTAAAAATGTTTGTTTAAGTCATTGTTCTATTTAGACACTTTAACACTTTAGTTTATTATACATTTTTTTGGGGGGAAAGTGAGGTTTTTAAATATTTTTTGTATTATTAACGTCAATAGTAAAGATCAATTAAATTGAACCCGTTGTAGTTATTAGTTAATTATATTAATATTGCACTAGGTACATTTAAAATTATATACATATAATATTGGGTGTATATTTATATGTTTCGCGTTTTGTTCTGTTCGATTTTCTTTCGTGGAGCATCTGAAACAATAAGTTGTTAGATGAAATACTAAAAAAATAGTAGTCCGTCGTGGCGACGGATGTGGGTTCGATCTCAACACAGCTGGTAGACAAGGTGCGGCGTTGAGTGCCGCTAAGAGAGGGAAACAGAGCACTAGGATTTTTTACTTCGACACTAGGGTCCTTCTGTTCCTTCTTGTGTTATGGTAAAACATGTAGCTGCCTACATATTCAAAATAATATAGTAAAGTAAAATATATATTGCTTGGCTTAAATTAAAGAAATTATTAAAATATTTTCTTCTATTATTCAAATATTTATAGTTGTGGATTTGAAACCGCCGTGTTTATTTTAAAATTATTATAACGAGAACTTTACAATGAGTTACAGTTTATTTAAAACTTCAGATGAAATAAAATTCATATAAAAAATAAATATTGGTGTAGTACGAGCGGGCGAAGCCGCGAGCGGGTCGCTAGTCTCACAATAAAAAAAATATTATAGTATTTAGTGAAATATAATGAGCATGGTATTGAAATATATTTTCCATTGCAATTTACAAACAATCATATTAAATGTAAAGGAAGCTCTACAAAGGATAATTAACGACGTAATACAATTATTATTGTTTGTTGACTCCTTCACAATTCTATTGATGATTTACAATCGTCTGTAAAAATTGTGACGTCAAATTCGTTATTGGTTTTTGAAAATTTCTACTAATTTTAAATAAAATGTTGTATTAACTAAGATACGTTAACTCTAACGCAGGTTCGAGTCCTGTAACGATTGTTTTTTAAAAAATAGATCGGTTACTTCCCGTGGGCTTAGTAAACTTAGAGTTAAAACACTCCATTCTCTGAGCTCCGCACAATTTTCTAGACATTTGTGTCGCAACTCAACGCCACGCTTGTAGATAAAATGTATAATATATAGCATAGTGAACACGCTGTATAACTACACACGTGTGCACTACAGAATACGTATAATACTCTATTATATAGATACTAATTTAATAGAGCATGTTGAAATTTCGTGAAAATAATTAACTTAATAATCCAAGCACTGTAAGCCTATGAAGCCCAATCAAATCAAAAATCAAATATTAATTAACCTAGTGTTGGGTAGGTACACTAGATTTCCAGGTTCAGATAGGACACTCCGTTCCCATTGAGACTCTCCTACCATAGGCAACTTACTAGTCTATTGTCTAGATAGATGAGTCCAGTAAAAAATATGTAACTTTTAAATTAAATAGACCTAATCTAAATTATTTTTCTCTATCTAAAAAGTAAACATATCACCACGTTCTCATTACATAATTCTATGTTGTTTTTCATGTAGGTATATTTTGTGCTATACCACCTTTATTCTGATTATAACAGCGTTTGTCATTTCCGATTGGAGCTGTACCCACAACACTAATACATTGAATGTAACAAATTTACTACTTAACTAAAGAAAAAAACTTCAAAAATCACTCCCATCTCACCTTTTCCCTACCCATCTTCTCCAAATGGAGAACGAAGAATATATTATTTTAGTAGGAATTTTCAAGGCATTTGGTATTGAGTGGCGAAACTCAACCTGTATTGTCTTGTTCCCAGAGCGACGTAAAGAAAATATAACATAACTCCTTCCCCAAATGGGAACCTAAACGACACCCGTTGATTTACACACCCTCTGCCACTGTGCCACCACGGCCAACGCTATCTCTATTACATTGCACTAAAACGGTTAATTGATTCTAATATAGGATATCCGTAGCAACTAATAGAATTGCAAATGTTCCCACAAACCCATGCCTTATACAGCCGTGTTATAGCATCTCTGGTCTGTGGTCAATGGCCGCTAGACCACGCCCACGGGGCACGCCCACCACGCCCCGTACAATCATATTTTGCCTAAATACATGTAAAATTTATATAATAAATGGTTATGGAATTAATATTATTGTAGTTAACCCGAAATGTGTGATTCAATGCGATGGTTACATGTTCAATTTCCGATCGTGTCAATTTTTTATTGAGATAATTATAAAGTTATTTATTTTGTCTAATTATACATTTTATTATATGTTAAACCTAGATCTTTCATTTACATTTTAGGCCCGAAGCCGTCTTGGCACAGCGGCATAACATCTGACTATCAGCGTGACCGTGGTGGGTGCGGTTCCTACTCTGTCGCAAGAATTGTTTTTATTTCCTCATTAAATCAAAACACTAATAAGTTAA
The DNA here is from genome assembly GCA_000313835.2 of Heliconius melpomene melpomene. NCBI lineage: Eukaryota > Metazoa > Arthropoda > Insecta > Lepidoptera > Nymphalidae > Heliconius > Heliconius melpomene. Next base: position 374,207 of record HE670877.1, on the reverse strand, counting down.
TACTCTACATTGAGTCACGCGATTCGATACGAAATGTCGAATTCAAGTGGAAAGCTAAGAATGGTGTACCTTGACACTAGGTGGTCTCTCCCTTTCTTAGAAATTGCTAAAGTGAACCTAGTACTAAGATTCTCTATTCTCATTAGACACTTTCATTCCCCAATTTCCTTACTAATACTTGAAGTATTTCATGTTGAGTGGCGGAACTCAACGCCGCGCTTTTACTCTTTACCAGAACGAGGAAACGTAAATTCCTTTCTCTAAGTGGCAATCGAACCCACAGCCGTCGCGTTTAATCTTTGATCTACACTATGATCTTTTCTTATTATGTTACTCTTATATTATGGTTTTGGATAAAAAAACGAAATTAATCTCTTATCAGTACAATATAATGAGAGATATATCACTTTATATTATGACTGTAGAAACTACAATTTTTTTAATTTAATTGTAATACGTTCAATTTGTTTACATAAAGTGTTAAATTACAGTTTTTGTTATACAAAAGTCAATTGGCGTTTAATTGATATATTTGAGCAAGTTTCGTGATTACTTACTTCAATTCAGTAATTTATTTAAGCAAGATATTACGATTGGAGTTAAAATAGTTATTTTCGTTTACTTTTTAAGATATTTATGTCAGAGAAATAAATAATTTCTAGTTAAAATATCTAAATATTTCATTGGTGCTTTACAAATGAAGTAACTACCGATGTATGAAGAAATTAAAACAGTAAACAAGATTCGTTTTTCTTTTGAGGTACGGAACCCTAAAACGGTGAAAAAGTAAAACTAATTACAAAGTAAAATTTAATATAGCTAACTGAATAAACTCATATCAAACGAGTTAAGCCGCATAACAAATTTAATTTTTAAATTAACGCTCGAATAATTTCAATAGAAGCATGTACTTAGGATGTATTGTATGAACATGTGCATGTTCACATGTCAATGTCATGTTTTTTTTTATAATGTATTGCTATTTTTGCATATCTGTAACGTTCACACGAAATCTTGGCTGAACGAAGTGAAGTATAGTTGTATGAAAGAATGTGAGGTGCACGCGAGCGTCGTACTACGAGTATGTAGGTGCGTATGCGCAGATTATCTCAAGTGAGTTTCAATGAATTAAATGTAGTAGATAGATTTTTAAATTTAACTAAAACTGATTTTTAGTAAACGTTTATTATTTTTTCTTGTAGGTCCGTTAGGAGATGGGCAGAGAGAATAATGATAAGTAACTTCATTTTTTACTTCTGCTCTTGGCTTGGATTGGGTAGAGTTAGGTTCAGAATTGGCATGTATGAATAGTTTATGGGTGGGAAGGTGTTCGCAATAATCTGCTAACCGAGAAACAGCGTGAAGCAGAGAATTGTTTAAATTTCAAACATTTCATTTAAGTAATAATAAATAATTAATTCTTTATATATTGATTTTATCTTTACAATCTTATCTATAGGTATAGACGTTAATATTTGATATTACTTTTAGCTTGATATCTCTACGCGACGGTGATGAACCTAAATGGTATTCATAGACAATGGTCTTTTAAGAATTACGTTTACCCTTTTGGATGTAGGAAGGAACTGTAGATACGAGGGAATCCTAAAAACGATCAACGGAGTTTATAAAAGACGGCTAGTCAAAAAAAACCAAATCAAAATGAAAACCAGTCCAATATCTCTGAATATTCAAATCCATTACGTTCACATTTTTATACGTTTATATTTCTTTCGTAAGTGTGAAACACCACTTTAAAAATCTTTGAAATAGCCCTGAGGATTTTAATATATCTAGAAACCATCGAAATTAAATACTTAATACTTTCATTTCTTCGCTCTGGTGTCGAGGCAAAGCGCGGCGTTGTGGCAATGAAAACCTGGTAATAAGATCCCACTTTCCGCTCTCCGTCCTAATTCGAGACACTGTACATTGAAAAGTGGCATTCAATGTCAAATATTATAATTTCTCGGAATCGGGAAAACTGAAACCGAAACCCACTACCCTCCTGTTTACAATTACAGTCAAGTTACAGGTTATAATGAAGCTAATTAAAGTTAGTTAAGTTAAAACAAATAAATAGGCAGGCATTTATCATGAAAAATTGTTCATGTCATTTATGAAAAAGACAATGGACTATGCATAATTTTTCTTTACAATACAAATTCAATTAATTTTAATCAGAATAATTGTCATATACACTTATAGGGTCTAGCATTATTGCTTATTCTTATGAAATATTACGCATTTACTTAAATCAGTTATGACTAAAGAACCAGTGGACCAGGGGATTCAAGAACTGTATTTCTCTAGCTTAACGCTGTACCCAGCTAATAGTCTAGTGGTCAGACACTCCGCCTCCCCACTTTCTGCTGAATTCTGGAGGCATTGCGTGTTATGTGTTGCGCTTTGCCCCGACATCAGAGCGAGGAATTTAGATATTAAATATTTCAGTTCCTTGAAAGGCAATCGAACCCACAACCTGTCGTGTTTACAGTCATACACTTGTGGCGACTGGCCTCGAATTGATGCTTTATAAATGATTCTTATTTTCCTAGTCAGATGAGATAAAACACGGCGTTAAGTTCCGCCGCTACTCGAAATTCATAGGAATATGGTTTAATATTCTATATTCCCTACTAGGTAGGTATACTAGGTAGGTACTGTGCTTACTCTGTATTCTACATTATATAAAGTAAAGCTGAATAAAAAATAATTAAAACGTGTCAAGCATCTATTGTATGTCACTAAGTAACGTAAAAAAAATCTTCACTATTTACAATATTGCATTTTTTATTGCAATTTGAAGTACAGAGTCGAGCAGTCTATCTTATATTAATTCGTAGATATTATTCAACGTAAGAAATACCGCGGTGTTGAGTTACGCCACGTAACACGCAAAGATGAAAACAATTTATGTCATGAAAATTGGACGGAACGTACGGTAGTTATGTACAATATTAGGTTCCCTCTCCCAACCCTGCTGTGCGTGAAATGCGTGAAAAAGATGTTTTAATTATAAATATAAAGGAAGTCATAGAAAGCCTCCTCATTTAATTTGTATAATTTCGTTAGATTTTCTTATATTTTATATTTATGATGATATTTATAGAGTCCACGTACTATTACTATGAAATAAGGTGCAGTAAATCACAATGCATTTAATTAAATAATATGCTATAAGATGCACGCTGAATCCCTCATATGTCAGGGTTGGCAGAGAAAAAGATACATTCCTACTTCAAAAGGTACAAACGGAACCTTTATAGGATCACTTTATGTAAAGAGCGGTGTGTCAATTTCTTTTAAAATGATAGTAACTTATATGAATGTGTGCAACGTAGACTATCCGAATTATCGATAGGTTTTAACTGGTTCTCTGTGATGATTGTAACAATAAAAATAATGATATTTTAAAACCATAAAAATAATAGCTTAAACTTTTATATAGATTAGATACCCTACATAGTAAGCTATGTGCAGAGTACACTGTAGTGCTTATTCATATCACGATACCTTATCTCCTAGTTCACATTATAGTCAAATACTTATAATATAATAAGAAAAGAAATGTATATATAAAGTATCTATTAATTACCTATAAAGAAATACCACCACTCTACCCTAATTAACTAAATACACGTTAGTCGTACCACCTAACAGGCACATCTATAAAGACGGGAAAACAGAATATTTAAACACTAAGCCCTCTCTGCCTACTTTACATTTTATAAAAAATCATTAAGAAAAAAAATATTACGTTCATGCCATACAAACGAACATAAAAATCTTATTTTTTTAATATAGATAAATGTATTTATGGTATATATTTATTTGTACAGTATTTTTCGCGAAGATAACGAAACTCAAAACATTTGAAGTTAGCAAATAATTATGTTTTATAATCGTTTTTTAATGTGCACTACATATACTTAGATAAAATAACCCTTTATAGTTTTTTAAAGACAGATTCTATAATTTGTTGTTTTTAGGGTTCCCGTTTCACTCATTGAGTACTCAAAAGGTAAAACGGAACCCTATTAGTATGTATGGGTGTCCGTCTGTCACGAGGCTGTATCTTATGAACCGTGATAATTAGACATTAGAAATTTTCACAGATTATTTATTTCTGTTACCGCTATATTTAAGCTCAATAAAAAATATTTTTTTCCCCTTAGTGTGCGAGTCTGATTCGAACTTAGCAGTTTTAGTTTAGTTTTCATTTAAAGAATATGTGATTTACAGCTTAATTGTAGACACCTACATGATAAAAATAATGAAATTTTAATTTTTAAAATCCTAATGAATACTTAAGTTATATTATACATACATTTTTGTTATACATGTTATATACTGTATAAATGTAGCTCAATATAAAAAGTAGTTCAATTGATTTTAAGTAAAAATATATATAAACTTTAGGAAGAATTACTTTTTAATAAACTTAGTTTTTCCATATCAAAACTACTATGTAACATAATTATATTTGTATTGAAATGTATATAATAAATACAACTCTTCCGTTACCGTTCCTTTCCTCAACGCACAGACGTACCGGACTTAGAAATTTGAAATTTGGCATGTTTCCTTAAGGAGTATAAAGCCTGGTCTCCACCGCGAGTCCATTAAGAACTACTGAACTAACAACAGTGCAATATTCTGTTGTTAGTTCAGTAGTTCTTAATGGGCTAACCTACTTGTTTCACCAATAAATAGTCAAAATAAACATAATAAAAAAAGTAATTACAAAATACAAAACTCAGTTGATGAAAATGTAAATTTATGTTATTTAAAAGGAGTCCGTTCCACCTTAGAATTACCCGCTCACTTTTCTTTCTGGAAGGTGGACTTAACCATAACTATGAACTACCATGACATTTATCTATGACATTATTATTACTTTAACCTTAGATAGAATATTATTATATCAAATATTTAACCACTTGAATGAAAGTTTATATTTTAAATGATCTCTCCGTTTAAGAAAAACAAAACTAGAAACGTTATAATATATAATTATACTATGATCATTTTTTACAATGTGTATTAAACATACAATGATGAATCATTAATTGATGATTCTCATAAATAATTTATTAATTTAATCATTTTACCTACATCATCTCTAGAAATCAGAAATAATGGTAACCTGACCAATGAATAAAGCATTTTCTGAATGTTATCTTTAAAACACTCTTTTATTTTAAGGTTATAAGTATATACTAATATCTGGGTTAAAAAATATGAGTACCTATCATTTATATAGATATTAGAACAATTGTATATTCACTGAAGTTATAATTAAACTATAAAAAAGTAAATTTTACAACTTTATAAAGTTTTATACTTTTTGTAATGCATATGTACCTATAGCCACAACTTTTTGGTTGTGTCAAGTTTACAAAGCCTAATACTGTCAAAAGTTTTATATTTATTAAATATCTTCCTTCACAAGCTTCCACTAACCATCTTCAAATAACTACTTTAAATAATAAAAATATTTCAAAATCAATATTTAAATCGATTTACATACACCATATTTATCTTTACGCACGCATCGAAAATCGATATTTACCTTCACCAAAAATCCACTAAACGCACATCACTACACAAATACACTATCACTAATTACCATTAATATCTTATCACCGTGATAATAGAAAAAGCCGGTAATATTTATATATTTGTAATTTTTTGTTACGTTTTTTGTCGGTTTCTCGGAGCGACGAACGCGTACGATGTCTTTTCGACAACTAAAAACCTTTCGCTGAAATCGCGTAGGCGTCGTGCATCTGTGTGAGAGGGAGATATGATTCCGTGTGGGTGCGAGCTAGACGGAAGATGTTGAAGTGGGCGTGACAGGTGGGCGGGGCCTAAGTTTGCATAAGGCTCTATTCGTCGTTCGAGGTAATATTTTATGCCGCTTTTTGCGTCGGGTGCAATGTCTTGTATTTTTTCAAGGGGCTACGTTACATTTTGAAATTAATGTATTACCTATATAGATTTTTGTATTGTTGGTTATTATTATAGTAGTTTTTTCTTATATTAGACGTTATTTGAAAATGGTTATTTAAAATTTATTTTTAAGCTCAAAAACGTTATTTTTAATTGAGTTATTATAGAATAACCCTCAAAAATTAGAAAAACCACTGATGTAACTCACAAAATGTAAAATTTAATGGTAGCACTTAAAAATATATTTATCAGTGATGGAACACTATATTTTTTGCTTTCATACCTTATAACTAGGTACAGAAAATAACCTAAGCTTGGTATGTAAATAAAAAAAAAGTGAATACTTAACGATCATTATAATTATTTCCTTTCCAATAAACAGAGAGCTTTTTACAATTCATTAACTATTACTATTGGAATCATGAATAAAAATAATGAAGCATATTCTGAATTGCATAGATAATACACGAAGTTTCGCATTATTCTTTTATTTAAATAATAAAAAAGAACATAATTCTAATAATACATATATATTGAGGCCAGTCGTGGTGCATGGGCACAAAGTGTGCCTGCAAAATTGACTAGTTGTAGGTTCGAGTGGGGACTCGAGGAAATGAAATATTTATTTAAATTTATATTTTTATTTCTTCGCTCTGGTGTCGAGGCAGAGCGGTGCGTTGAGTTCCGTCACTCAACACGTAATACCTCCAGAATTTGGCAGAAAGCGGGTAGCAAAGTTTTTTAACACTAGGCTCGCTCCGCCTACCCTGCTACTTCCGGATTACAGCGTGAAGCTGAAAAAATACCAAATTATATTTAGCAAGTTTCCTCTAAGAGAAAAAGGTGTGCGTTATTAGCTGTATTAATATTAATTGCGTCAGAGCCACTAGTAAGTTTGCCCTTTACAATATAAATGAGCTTTTAAATCAATTATTGGTTGCATATTATTAACATATAAAGATGAAACTGGGGTTTTTTCCTTCCACGCGCCACCGAACTGTGGAATGGCTTACCGCGGCAGTGTTTCCTTGTCGGTACCATATGGCTATCTTAAAAAGCGCGTCCACCTTAAAGGCCGGCAACGCACCTGTAGCCCCTCTGGTGCTGCACGGAGTCGTGGGCGACGGTGATCACCATCAGGTGACCCGAACGCTGATTTGCCTTGTCCTTTTTCCATAAAAAAAGGGAAAGATAAAAACGAAGTGTATTTTTTATAGACTTATCACAAAGTTTTTATTAATATAATATATAGATTTCTTATTGCTTACTTTCACGACATACCTATATATATTTACAAATATAAAATATACGGAAGCCTTTGACATAGTGTATAAAGCAATTAAGCTAGACTTTAAAAAATATATTTTTCATAACTTCACTCTGTATCACGTACGCAGGGTAGGCAGGGGGAACCTTGGAACATAGTTTTAAGACACTCCGTTCCCATTAGGATACTTTCATTCCCTAATTTCCACTGAATTCGTAGAGGTATCGCGAGTTGAGTGGCGGAACTTAACGTTGCCAGTAAAGCGCAGAAATGACACTATTACATATTTAATTTCCTCTTTAATCTGTCGAGTTTAACATCAAACGCTTTTACCCCTGGGCTACGACTGACTTAATAAAAAAATCTAGTTTCAATTCTCCGCTCCAGCCAGACAAAGCGACGGGCGAAGTTTCATCACTCAACATCACTTGTCAGGAAATTAGAGAAGTGTTCTAATATTAACAGAGTATCTTTACATTAGCTTCCCAGGTTCCCTCTGCCTACCCTTATATCTAAAAATAAAAATACAGAGTAAAAATTAAGAAACATCGTGGTTTTATAGCCAATATTGACTTGTTTTTGTTTGCACTTAGACAGTTGTGGGTTCAATTTCCACTCGAAAAGGTTTATCTTTATTTCCTTACTCTGTTAACAATAGTTGAGTTGAACAAGACGAGTAGTATATCCGCTTCGTAATGTCTCAAAAAATTATCGGAAAGTGAGGAATGGAGTGCTATGATACTCGTTTCTCTCTACGTTCTATATGGATACAGCATGAAGATAAAAATAAATATAAACTCCACACGATCAACATTTAGCAAAAAAGAGTGACGTGACGTGTGCCTCTTCTCCCTCTGCTTTTTTAGCTTTAAAATGTTTAATTGTACACAATATAGCTTGCGAGATATTTTTCAATCTAACCCTTATGATTGCCTAGATTACGCATACGCGCTGGCCCAGTACGTCATTGGATAGGATGGCCTCATTTATATTTATTTTGATCTCCATTGAATAATATTGTGCTGAAGTTATTAGAACCATACTCAAGAATCAAGGAGGCTTCGCTCCTGCTCCCTTCGCATGCCAACCCCTTCTCTCAATACACATTTGTATATTTTTAACTTAATACCGCAATTTGCTTCGTTACCAGAGCTAAACTATGAAAATGGCAAGCATTTTTCCGATCGACCCCTTATCCTGAAGTAAGTATTATATTGTTTTTAGTTTTCTCCATTTAAATCATCATACTACGAGTATATCAAAAAGTTTTGTATGTTACGTTACATTTTACTATTTTTTGGCAAGCTGGACGAAATGGAAATCAGGGATATGAATGGAGGCAATAGCATGGAGCAGTGACAGTGTTATAATAGACAATAGAGACCACTCGTAGCGCAGTGGCACAAGTGTGTTACTGTAAACGCGACTGGTTGTGGGTTCGATCCCCACTCGGAGGAATGAATGAATTATTAGTAATTAATATTTTAATTTCTTCGCTCAAGACAAAAGTGCTACTATAAAATATTATAATAATGTAAATAAAGGAGTGCCATACATGTAAAACTAAATACAAAGATAATTAATATACGCAATTAAGTAAAATAAGTTCCCATTAGAATATATCAGTTAGAAACCTTATTGATTACAATTACCTAGAAGTATTTATTACAGCGTTAGCATATGGGCTAGATCAAAATATTACCAAGGAAGAGGTCAAAGTTTTGATTCTCACTCAGAAAACATAATTGTAGCTCACTTAGATAAGTGCTACTTGTACTTGTAAAGAGCGGCGGTAAGTTCCGCAACTCAACACACAATGCCTCCAGAATTCAGCGAAAAGTGGGGAACGGAAGCGTATTAATTGGAACGTCAAATGTATCACAGTTATACATACACAGCTTCACGCTGTATCCCTGGCGGAGTAGTCCTCTGACTGTTCTCTCTAGAACGATAGATATATCAACCTCTTCATACATGACCTACGGGAGGTCCTCATGCTTTTTACGTGATCTTCCTCGTGTTTTCGAAGGTCAACCGAGGTCTCTTCCTACGCCTGAGACTTTTTGTAATAATAATTAAGGCTGTTGTGATGCAGCATCACAGTTTCTAACTATAAGTGCGACAGTTACAAAAAACAAGAAAAAACCTAACAAATCCGCGATAACTATCGTGTTAAAATATAATATAATATATAATAGATACATTATAACCTCACTGAACACAAAGCTAAATGAATTATAAATCATAATCGTCAATCATTTTATTATATGGTTTTAATCATCACTTTTCTTCGAGTTGGAGTCGGCAGAGCGTGAGAGCAGATATCATCTTAAACGTACATTAAGATATGCACGCTTTATTATAATATATATTTATTACTAAATTTTATATGTTGAGGCCAGATGTAGCGCAGCGCACAAGTGTTCGACTGTAAATGTAAAGATTGTGGGTTCGATTCCCACTCGAAGAAATTAAATATTGTATATTTTCAGTTGGCCGCTCTGCAGCAGGCGGCGTCCTCATCCGGCATGCCCCTGATATTCAGCATTCCCGCTAGGCACACTGGGCTCCCCCTGCCTATCCTGTTATAAAAGTACAAGTTGCGGGGTAAAGGTGAAGCTGAGAAAAAATATATATACGACTTGGTGGCCGTGGTCAAATGGAAATAACTGGAAATGTATGATAGATAACACAATCTAGGTGTCTGTGGTAACTCTGTAGTACCTCACGCACTTAGAATGTGTCATAAAACAAATACCCTCATGTAATATAAAGTATATATGTTCCTTTAGGCTTTATAATATGCCTCGATAGATGAACTTTCCAACACAAAAATTTTTTTTTTTATTTGCACAAGTAGTTACTGAGATTAGCGTCTTCAATCAAACAAACTCTTCAGTTTAAAATATTAATAGAGATTAAGAAGAAGCCAGTCGTGGTGCAGGGGCACAAGCACTCGAGGAAAGGAAAAGTTTAATATTTTTATTTCCTCGCTCTGGTAACGAAGAAAAGCGCGACGTAAGGCTCCACCATTCAACACGCAATATCTCCAGAACTTGGCGAAAAGTAGAGAACGGAAGTGTCTTAATGGGAACGACTGTCTTAATACTATGTGTGGTATATGCATCATGAAAGTTCTTTACCTTCACTCATCTCCCGCATTACTTCTATAGCAGGGTAGGCAGATTTTTTTGTGTTAAGACACTACTTTTTGCCCGCACAAAACATTGTGTGTGAAATGGCACAATCCAAAACAATTTGTTTTGATTTATTTCTATTTTTTTAGGCAGCAAGTAGTAGCAACCCAGATACAAGGTTATCTCTACCCCGCTGTATAAGCAATATAGCAGGGTGGACACAGGTGAAACTAAAAAATATACATTATTATTTAAAGTCACATGAAAAGCTTATTTATAAAACTTTATTATTATTTTAATTATCTAATAAAATATATAAATATTTTTATTGTAATTTATTGTAAATGTTGTTTTTCATATTCTGTAAATTCTCACGGGTAAATTTTTATTCAGGTATATTATTTATTATTTAAAAATAATAATTCGTGGGAAAAACGGTGTAGCTCATTAGATTTTTTAAGCTTCACGCTGTATTCCGCACACGGCAGAGGGAAGCTGGGAATCTTCTATTAAAACATTCCCATTAAGACACTCCGTTCCCCACTTTCCACCGAATTCTTAAGGCATTACGTATTGAGTGGCGGAAATCAACGCCCCGCTTTGCCTCGTTACCAGAGCAATGAAATCAAAATAATTAATATTTTATTTCCCCCATTGAGAATCGAACCCACAACAAGTAATTAGCCCCTGCGCCACGACTGGCCTCAACTATTATACAAATAATAACCTATAATAATATTTACATAGCTTAACGCTGCATTTCGCATACGAGTATACCACGGTGATCACTTACCATAACATGAACCGTACTCTCGTTTGCCTTGCCTATATCCATAAAAAAGCATGGTAGGAACCTGGTGTTAATCCCTCCCTACGCACTGCCCAATTTTTAAAATATTGCATGGTGGGTGACAGAACTGAACGCCTCGGTTCATATTGTTATCAGCGCAAAACAATGAAAATAAATTATTTCCCCTATTGGGAATTGAACCCACAATCGTCAAATTTACAGTCTGAGGCTTCTTAATAGATTTATATTTACAATACAATAATAAAAACAACTCTACAAATATTTTTACTAATAAAATATATAATTTGCACTAAAAAGAAAAAAAATACGTCAAAATCAATAAAATTAACAAACAATCAAAACGTCCCGGAATTCCCCGATGCAGGAATTTTATGGTAAATTTGAGATTTCAAATATCGAACGCTTCGAGTTCCAATTTTCAAATTTGAACTTGGAACGTCCAGTTTGAACGGACAAAAACTGACCGCGTAATGCCGGCCGTCATCTGCCCGAAACACCGCCGACTGTAGAGTAGTGCTTTGTTTATTTATCAACTTTATGTTATATTTTTTTCGTTACATTTTTGATAGTTATTTTAGTATAATGGATTGAACATTTTTCTTCTTTCGAATGTATATATGTATATCTAATTTTTTTTCTTTGCAGGCATTGTCTGTCTCATCTATTAGTGAAATTGTTTTCTATAAGAAAAATATAGATTTTCCCGAGTGAGAATACTGTCCGTATATTCTGCATACAAAGTTATAGGAAAATTTAATCAAGATATATTATTTAAAAAAAATTTACATAACAAGTATGTATGTTTTATTTTTTAATTTATGTATTAATTTAGACTAAAAAACAACTATATTTTACATAATAAATAAAAAATAATGAATAAGAATTATTCTATGAAATAGATTTTATACCACAAATCAAATAGAATTATCACAAAGCCGACTCTACCCACCGCGATGCCATACTGAAATATGCCGCCTAGCAGCGCAGACTATGCGCAAAAAGGGCGTCCTCGCGTTATCACATACGTATGAGTGGGAAAGAGACAGATATATATAACCAGTTTCTACTGACCCCTTCACTTCCCCGCGCCTTTGAAAAATCAATGAAATAAATTTAAAATGAAGGAAAATCGCAGGTCTTCTTATAATGGTCGTTTTAAAGAAAGAGTTGATTAAATCATTGCGTCCTTGTTTATCATTATTATTTGTAAGTATTAAAATTTAAGAAGACTAAACGCGATGGTTTTTAGTTCGATTCCCATTTGAGGTGGTCCCATTTCGGCCAGTCAAGGTGTCAAGAATAGAACAAAGTGTCTGGACACTAAGTTCTCTCTGCAGTGTATGCAGGAAGTATCTAATGTCAAGATACTCCGCCGTCGTCGAAGCTACAAAATATATTATTATGATATAATTCAGTAGATGTAAATAATTAAATGCTAAATAAAAAAAATGGATAAATTAGTAGCAAACCAAAGCTTATCTTATTTTTTTTTCACTTTGCTACACATAGGAAAGAAATTATACCCCATAATGAGAACTTAACCAAATTCATCAAATTACCCTGGAAGCTCCACGATCTCTTGACATACTCCTAAATACTCTAGACAACAAAGTGACCCTATAAGGGTTCCGTTTTATCCTTTTCCTCTAAAAACGAACTCCCTACTATCACCGTATAGTGTGATACTTTCGAACTGTTCTATATCTAGTGTTAGAGGTGTTATAAAAGAAAAAAACGTTAAAGCTCTTTTCACACCTTTTGTTTATACATACGAGTAGGTACATCGCGCGTCGTATATAGTTTCAATGAGACAGTTTCCAAGGTACTTTCACATGGAATAGACAAGGGAATGCAGTTTCTCAATTTCTGTGCCGAATTCTGGAGGCATTGCGTGCTGTATGGCGGAACTGAACGCCGCGCTTTACATTTACATATATATTTAAATAAATATTACATCTCCTCGAGTGGGGAACCACACGAACCCATAACCACACTGTGCCCCTACACACGACTGGTTTTAATTATTTATTAGTAATATTATTAATAAATAATTAAATCTATATAATAATAAACATACTAACAAAGTGATAGAGGAAAAGCATTAGACGCCACTATTATAACTGATTCTCACGAACACAATGCCTATGTGGAAAAAAATATAGGTTCACATACACCTACGTACATTTTATATGTATTGTATATAAATACATACTTTCACCGATACAATCGATGTTTATATAACCGACTCTTAGACTTTTCTATGGTTTTCTTATAATATTACGTTATGGAGGTAAATTAAAAGATTATTCATTTTTTTTATTATATGAGCGTTAGATTTTCATTCGAGAAATGTTGTTCTTTTTTAAGCTTGACGCAAGTAAGTTGAAGCAGAGTAGGCAGAGGGGACCTGGGAACCTAGTTTAGACAGTCCGTTCCCATTAAGACAGTTCGGTTCCCCGCAACAAGCTACAACTTTAAGGCATTATATATATATATGTAAATCAAATCAAATTAAATTACCACTTAACGCCGAATTTTAGAGGCAATGTTGTGTGGCGGAACGACGACGCCGGGCCTTACTTTGACACCAGAGCGAAAAAATGAAAATATAAAAAAAAATAGATATTTCATTTCCTCAAGTGGGGATCGAACCCAGAACTATTGCGTTAACAGTCACACTTTGTACTTTAAGGCATTAAATAATTAAATATTCAACAAGTCCAGCTATCACTTTTATCTGTAAAAGGTATTTTTGGTATCCAAATAGCTTACCGTACAAGCAACTGGATATATAACACCCGGTATGGGACAACTTAGTTTCGTTTCCGTTAAAATTTCCTAACCTAACTCACCAACGTAAGTGGTATCTACAAATTAAAATATTTTTATACCTTCCTATTTTAGTTATTTACAAGTATATACCTATGGTATATTTATACCTATTATGGAAGTATTTTTAAACGATTTCAAAGAAAGGGGTTCAGTCGTGGTGCAAGGCACACAAGCATGTGATTGTAAACGCGTTAGGTTGTGAGTTCGATTTCCACTCGAGGAAATGAGACATTTAATATTGTCGAGGTAAAGCGCGGCGTTGAGTTCGGCCACTCAGAATACAATGCCTCCAGAATTCGGCGGAAATTGAGGAGCAGAGTGTTTTAAACATAGGCTCCCTCAGCCCGTCCTGCTACACGCGGGATACAGCGTGAAAAATATCAGCTTATCTTTTATATTAACATCTACATACAAGTATTAAATGCAATAAATTCATCACTATTACATAATTGAAATTATATGTAATGGATTTACCCCATCTATACTAATATAATAAAGCGGAAGAGTTTGTTTGTTTGTTTGTTTGTTTGTTTGTTTGTTTGTTTGAACGCTAAGATCTCTGGATCTACTGGTCCGATTTTCATTGTTTTTGTTTTGTATGAAAGCTGCATTCTTCAGAAGTGCTATAGGCTATATAACATTACATTACACATATATACTAATATATTTTAAAGTACATTCTAATTTGACATGCAATTTATTCTGCCATGTTAATAACAACCGTCGTTGCTACGCGACCGCTACCGCGACGTTTTGATATTCATCCTTATGAAAATAAATATAATAGTCACTTTTAGCATTTTATCTAGATTGAAATTATAGTTTACTGTATAACATACTAATAAATAATTAAGGAGATGTCACTGATTCCAAATGACCTAGCGGGCGGCACAGTTTGACCGACGCGAACGGGCAGATGACGTTGACGGTTTTATAAATTTTCATACAATTTCGAACTTTATTTGTTGTTTATAATTAATTTAAAATACACTTTGATTCTCTTCTTATTTTATTTGATATTGCCCGCTAAAATTATCCTACTTAATAGAGAGAAATGTTTAGTTATTTCGTAGAGTCGATATCTATGTACGCACGCACGGAAAACTTTAGGTACTTTTTCTAATATTAAGAATACCTATCCTTTTACTTTTAATCCTTTTGTTAGTTCATTTCAATAACTCAGATATTTTTTTCTAATAATGTGTATCTACTTATTATTCTTTTTGATTATTTGAGCTTATATTTTCTTACTAATTCTATTGAGAATATTCTTATATAAATATTCTTATAGTTGAAGCAGGCGTAGCCGCTTCCGGGTCCACTAGTTTATAAATATAAAGGAATATCCTTTTTTACAAATGACATTTTGATTAAATTTTAATTATTAAAATACAACTTTCTCAGTAATAGAACAATTTTTTTGTCATTTTAATTATAATTACAATTTTTTTATTTAATATTAAACGTATTTTTTAATAATTATATTAGATATTATAAACGATTTTTATATGCATTCAAAGGCGAGTGCCGCGCGGTCGACCACACCTGACCTTTATCAGCCACCTGTTTTTGCTCAATAAACGGTATAAAACTGAAATAGTCATAAACAAAATGTCAACATTTCCGTTTGTAGCTGAGTGATAAGAAAATAAAGGGTTGCGCCGGTTTTTTCTAACTTATTAATTGTATTAGTTTGTATTAATATTCAAATCATTATAGGGTTGCAGTATATACACGCTTCTCAAAATAAAAAAATAAATTCTTTAAAACTGAAAAAAAATATTTAAAAAAAAAGATGCGATTTAGTACATTATAGCTTTCATAATATATGATGCACTTCATTGCATTCTGCTATATAAATCTTAAAAAAAAATCAGCTTCACGCTGTATCCCGCATACAGCAGGGTAGACAGAGGGAACCTATACATAAGTATAAATTATAAAAATTACACAACTACATTTTAAGTATTACAAATTTAGCTAGAATAATTATATAATGAACCCCTAACCACCGTTGTAAACAACAGACACTATATACCAAATTCAAAATCAAGAACCATATATTACCATTAGTTTCGTAGCTATTACGAAATCAACAGACAGTCAAACAAAAAAAACAAGATTATATATACATAACGTATACTATACCATTCGCTTGACGTTTTACACGCATCATAAACCATTACGTTAGAGCACGCTATTATTCTATACCTATATGAATATATGAATAGAATAATTTATTCTACATATTAATAGAAGCGAGCTACCACACCTATTTTGTTATATATCTAGGTATCATTTATTTTAGAGAACGGCGTTAAGTTCCGCTCCACTGTCTTGTTATCGAGCGGTGTTTTTGACTCTACTTTATTTCTTCTGTTTCTACTATGTACTGGAAAGAATATAAAAAAGAAACTTACTTCAATATTGTTTAGAGTTAATGTAAAAGTAAAAACAAATAACTCCTAAAAGTCCTGTAAACCGTAATAATAAACCCTTTTATAGTCAAGTGAACAGACAGACAGAAACTAAGACATGGCGAAACGTGACATATCCTAAGTGTCCTAAAATAGCCTGGCTACAGGCCTCCCTCCTTCGACAAATGGACTACCCAATACAATATATTAATTCGCGCCAGTAGTTCCTGAGATAACCGCGTTCAAACAAACAAACTCTTCAGCTAAGTATATAGAATACAGAACTATAGATGCGACTGTCAGTAGCTTTCCCCCGGAAGTATCGATAGTAGAAGTTATTGATTCCTTATATTAAAGTCATTACAATATTCTTCAATATTTTCCTTGCTTAGTAATATTATTAAGCAAGAGACTAGTGTGTTATCTTTTGACATAATTAAGAAGGAATCGGTATGGGTTCAATGCCAGTACAGGTTAATGTTTATTTAAATATAAATTATTTAGCTCAATAAATTGCATTCTGTTCTCTTAACGTACTTGTACAAACGTTTACGTAAACGTTTCAGTTCTCCAAACGTACCAAATACAAACGTTTCGTACGGGAAATCCCTAAAAGGAAGAACAACATATAACCGCCACCAAATACACAATGCCTCGAAAATTAAACGGATAGTAGGGAACGAAATGTCTTAACACTATTTTTCCCTCCGTCTGCCCTGCTATATACAATATACAGCGTGAAGCTACAAAAGTAGTGATTGAACTCAACACAAACACTACCAAAAATGTAGGCACCTGAAATGATTAAATAATAACAAAATGGTATATAGTTGTTTACTTTGTATCTAATAAATAAATAATAATCAATATTATGTCATTGTAGTCACAAATCCAATTAGTGTTGACATATCATTAAAGTGTCATTATTCTGTGTCTATTATTTTCTCAATACTACATATACTATGGAGGGAACAGAGTAGCTATGAATAGAGCTACAGTTTTTTTTAATGGGTTTTTATATACCTTTTTCTTTTTTCAAGCTGTCGCCCGTACATAGTGGAGTAGGCAGAGGGAACCTGGAAATATAGTGTTGAGGCACTCCGTCCCTATTATGACGCTTCCCTTCCTCAACTTTTGATGGATTCTTGAGGTATTCCATGTTGAGTGGTGGAGTTTAACGCCGTACTTTACCTCGAAAACAGAGTGACGCAACGAAAAATATTAAATCGTATACAATTTATAATGTAACGTTTTGTATATTTTGGTTATAAACGACCTAATAGTCTATAAGTGGTTCGTTAATAATATATAATTATGGTACGGTAGTTCTATATCAAGCGTTTATTTATTAGTAATAACCAGATTGGTCTAAATTTAAGGTTTCCTATTGAAATATCATCCTAGATGAGTTGGTTCAAAATCCACGATTTATATAGGTACATATGTATTACATTTTCGTTATAAGTACACAAAATGAGTCCATCTTTGAATTTTTAATGGTTAAATTGCGTTATGGCGCAGCGGGACTCGCTCGCCCTAGAAATAAGACAAAGTGAGGCGCTGAATTCCGCCACTCATCAGTCATCATGATATCACGAGATTCAAATTCGCTACCATCAGTTAAATATACGTTATTAGGATTAATAATTAAATATTTAGTTCAAATTAAAACTTTATAAAAGTTAAAGTTAATTAGCAGTGTTCCTTAACATTTTCATGGCATTTAACCACGGCGTACGTTAATCATAGAAATTACCTGCTAGGGGGAAGATAAAGCAAAGGTTATATGGGATTAATTATGTTTACAAACGGAAATTCAACGAACTAAGTCATTATGAAAATTACATTGTAATTGAATAATTAAATATTCATACTCGTGTTATATATGTATTTATGTGTATATAATATGTAAAAATATGCGTTTTACGGCGTTAGTTACTAGTTAGTTCAGCTTTATAGTGTATGCCGCTAACTGCGGGTGGGAGCGTAGTGTTGAGACACTGTGTTGCCCACACATCACCCAATTTTGAGAGAGACTTTATTAATAATATAGAGACTTTTATAGACTATACATTCGGAACTTAAACCCGCGACAAAATTAAACTAACTCATCCTCTGAATGGGATCATAAGTCATAAGTTCTTTGATTTTCAAGGTTATTACACATTTTAAATGAAACTATTTTAACCGAATTAATCGCGTATATTTAGTATTATACATTTTTGGAAACCGGACGTTTCCAACACATTTGCAGTAGTCCGTGGTCACAAGTGGTGATAGACTGAGGTGGCATTCGTCTGTCAGTTGACATTTCTTAATTGCCTCAGGGTAGGGCAAATTTAATAACAATAATTAATAATTTAATTAATTGCAATTTAAATAATTGCATTAAGGCAGTACAGGGAAATTATTTTTAACTTAACTTTGTATCCCGTAAAGGAAGGTACAATGAAGGAATCATGGTTTTCATCAAGGTTTTCCATTTTTGCTTGATTTTTTACACAAGCATTGCGATTTGCCTTTTTACCAGAGTGAGATATTATGAAAATTATCGATTCCCCCTTTTTTTTTTTTCCCACATATACCAGGTATAGGCAGAACTGACCTGGGAACCTTAAGGCGGAGTGTCTTAGTCATTAATACACTTTCTTTCCCCACTTTCCGCGAAATTCTTGAGGCATTGTATATTAAGTTCCTGCGCTTTGCCCTGTTACCAACGCGAGGAAATGAAAATTTTAAATATTTCTGTACCCCGTATAGGAAACAAACTTATATATAACCGTCGCTCTTACAGTTGCACGCTTGTGCCCCTGCACCGGATTCAATTCCGCAAAAAAATGAATAGAAATATAAAAAAAATATAATAAAACTATCTGTGAATTTTTTATCTGTTACATATTCGACGTAAATCCTAAAACAATAGAAGTGATAGAAACTAAGTTATGGGAATACATACTTTCCAAGAATGATAATTGCAGTATACGCGCGCATTATTACGCGTAATCAGTGCCGTTTCTCAATAAATTTCTTGTTGAATAAATAAGTAATAAATATTTTAGTTATGTGCTTATGGACTATGACTACTATAAGTGCGACGGTTACGGGTTCGATTTCCATTTTTTTCCCCATAATATTTTTTTATCGCTCTTGTAAATAACAAAGCATTGCGTTTAGTTTCGCCACTCAACACGCAATATATCGGGGAAAATTGAGAACGTAGTGTCTTAACACTACTAAGCAGAGCTTGCCTGCTTGCCAAATAGCAGGGCCTACTATTTGCGGAATACAGAATAAATCTAAAAAAAATATTTCTGTCGCAGGTTCGGTATCAACCAGAGGCCTAATATTTTTGCTAGATTAAACGTGCGGCTTCGCCCGCTTATAATTTCAAATGGAAATAAACATATTTACTACGATTCTAAAATACTAACTAAGCGACATACATACTCTTTGTTAAATAGTCATAATTTGAAACACTACCATAGTCCTGGGTTCAAATTCCACGAGACATTATAATCAGAAACACACAGTATGCGTTCCTTGCATATCTATTTCAACATAACCTATCTCAAATAAGAATCCCTTCAGACTAATTGCACGGTCTCAGGCGAGGCGCAACAACGTATGAAATATTTGAGCGATGAGATTGATATTGATAAAGGCGTGCTATGTTAATTTGCGTGCGTATTCTTTGATTATAGTACATTTATTAGACGCATGCGCATGTTTGTATGGTTATTGGAGTAAAATTTCTTTTTTTTTTTAGTTTCACGCTGTATCCCGCATATAGCAGGATAGGAAGAAAGAAACCTCCGTTTCCCATTTTCCGCCCAATTCTGAAGGCATTGCGTGTTATGTGGTGGATTTCAAAGGCGCGGTTTGCTTCATTACCACAGCGAAGAAATGAAAACATAAAAATATTATTTTCCTCAAGTGGGAATCGAACCTACAAGCTGTCGCGTTTACAGTCTAACGCTTGTTTATTACGATGCATTTTTCTATCATTAAAATATGTTTAAATAGGAATGTGTAACTAATTGATAACCATAATAGAGTTCAGAATAACAAATTGTCAATTGTAATTTTAATTTATTATCATTAATTAAAATGCCAACTTTAATGTTATAAATATACGACTTTTATAAAGATCACATAAAGCACTTTGTGAGTACTTTAAGTGAAGTGTCTTAACACTGGGTTCCCAGGTTCCCTCTGTCTATCCTGCCATGTGTGGGATACAGCGTGAAATTAAAAAAATACATACATATATGACATAGGGGAGAACGGAGAGATTGTTTACTTGTATCTGTTTTTGTCGTAAAATTGCGAAAGATCTATGATAAAAAGAACTAGACAAAGCTATCAACGTGCTCTTTAAATAAAATTATAATTCTCACAAAGAAAATAAATAGAGTGAAAATGGGAAAAAATATTCAATTAATTATATTATATTGACTTCGTGTGATGATTTTTTTATAAAGAACAATATATAATAAAATATTTCTCGAAGAAATCGTTAATTACCGTATTAAATATTTATACGCCTCAATAAGTGATTAGAAAATATATACGATATCATATAGCTGTAAAAATACTTTAAGTTCACATATATAAATAATAATTATAGAATATAAATACATCAGTTTGTCTGTCCACTTGTAAAGACACTTTCAGTAGATTATAGTAGCCTATAGGGAACTTTGAGGGATAATAATTGTCGTACTAGTTTTTTAATAAGTATTTTTCTTTCTTAAATATGGAATAACACTTTAATAATGTTAAAAAATAATTAAATTTTATCTACTCATATCGTGAAGAAATTAGTATTTTAAAGGACGAATATTAAGTTTTTGAATTACCTAAGTATGCACATATATATAACATATTTAAATTCGATATATCATTTTTTGCCTTTTTTTTAAATACCAAGACAAACCTACAGAGCCAGGGCAGCCAGCTAGTCATTATAATCATTATAATAAGTATAATCATAGTATTTAATATTTTCTATTTAATCCAACCAAGTGTTACTTACAGTAGCGTCTTTAGAAAATTAAACCTACCTATGCTTCGTTTGACTCTTAATACATTGATTATATCTTGTATTTTTTTGCTTCAATCTGTGTCATATATTTGGCGGGGTAGATAAAGAGTACCTAGTGTCAAAATACTCAGTTCTTCATTTTAATTTATATAAAGTTTTTTTTGTCTGCTTTTTTAGTAGGCATAGACAACCATACATATTTGTGGATATGCATAACATGTGTAACATATTATGACACACATATTTTTTGTATGACATCACATCTATGGATCTCCTCAGCCTCCCAAGGAGTGCTTACCCTTGGGAGCCTTGAGTGGGCTTGTCTTGGGACAAGCAACCGCAAAAGCAGTCGCTTAATCGATTACGTAGCCCAGTTGCTCGATACAAGGAACACCTGTAAAATGGGGATACGCTCTGAACCTGCCACTATGGCGCTATCCCTTAAGCCATGGAATACTTACTCTCCTGCCCCAATTGTTTTCAAACTGTTAACCTGCTCATATGACCATCTGACTAGGGCTAAGGATAATTGGTGTAGTAAAACAACTAGCTCACGACCAAGACTGACTTTTATTTCTCATAACCAGTGTTACAATTGTTTTACATTCTACCTTACATTTATTGGGACGAAGTTCCTTACGGCGAGCTTGGAAGGGATAGGAATTTCGCTGCGTGACCGAACTGAAAAAAATGTGATAGTAAAACCGTAAGAAAAATGCGTGGAATAAAACCGTTAAATGAGACGTGCGCAGGCATCTATTGAATCCTTACCTAATTCCATACAGTCAACATACACACGCCATCTGTTTGGAATCGTTTGAAGCACTATATTATTGATTACAAATAATATGTAATAAAATAATAATATTGCGATTTTTTTGCAATTTGTGTCGATTCTACATTAGCCGGAACTTTGTTCCTACCTGGTGCCCCACGACACCACATTTTTTTTAATATTAATATTACTTAATATATAACATTGGTACTATCCACCATATAAATAGAAGAAGACTTAGGCCTTTCGACATAGACATTGCTAGAAAAAAAATGCAACAGAGCTTCCATTTTAGCACAAATTCTTTCTTTTTCACAATATTTTTTTATTATTATTCCGTTATTTATAGGTAATTTTAAAATATTAGTATAGATATTTACAAAAAGATTTGTTTGTTTGTTTAAGATGTTTTTTTTGTTTTTAAACATTTTTGTATTGTCCATACTTTTAGCGTATGTATAATATAATAACGGGATACACACACTCCATACAATTACTCAACAGCTCGACGCGACGCAACTGATAAAGTTTATTATATTATTCTGATTCCCTTATTGTTTAATATTCAGGTGAGCAATGCGTGCTTGTAATGTAATACAGCATAGTATTTCAATTTACTTTTATTTTGGCATTGAGAAAAAAAGTACGGCGTCCTGGCGCGGGAATGAAATATTTAATATTTTAATTTCTTCACTGGTGATGAGGGAATACGTAATTCCTCTGGATATACGTAATGCTTTCGGCGAAAAGTGGGAACGGAAGTGTTATAATGGGAGTGTCTTAACACTAGGTTCCCAAGTTACATCTGCCTGCCTTGCTATGTGGGGAATACAGTGTTAAGGTAACAAAGAAAAGCTGAACTGAAGCTGAGCTGAATTTTTTTTTAGCTGAACCTACCTCTCGTATACCACAGGCAGAACCTACCGCGGAGCGGGCGCATAAGTTCTGCGCGAATGCAGAGTCGCGACCATAGGCCAGGGGGGTATGCCCAGAAGAAGGCGGTATGCGCATTTTCAATTCCCCCTACCCTAAAGGAGCTACTGCGGGAGGGCCATGATGATCCTCCTGCATGTCACTGAGGCTGCGGGTGCCTTAGGAGAAACCCCAGGGCACCCTGAAGGTGACGTAATAGGCGGGCCTCTTGCAGCGTCTCATATTCGTGGAGCGAGTTTCCGCTGGGTTTTAGTGGGTAAGATCAGATTCACCGGTGAGTCCTACAGTATCGCTCATCTATAAGGCACTTGCCTTCCATGTGGGCGGTCTGCATAAATGCATTTACCAAATATAGAAGAAGGCAGAACCTAGTAAGTTTATTGCGGCAAACTGTGGTGAAGCCCAAAAGGAGTATGTTTTTGACGTGTATGTACCTATGTATGTCGGATGCTTTGTTCCCTTGTAACTCTTAAACCTGTGAACCGATTTTGATAAAGGATAGGTCATTGAATTTGTGTTAATGGCATAAATATTATTATATAATTGTATTTATGCAGCCCGACTGCATAATATTGTTTTTGTTTTGTCTATAATTTAATTATTATATAAATATTAAATGTCACATTAATATGTAAAATCGTTGCAAGCTCGCGTGATACTTCCGATAAAGTGCACGCCGCAGTCGGTGAGGATGATGTGATAATGCACTAACCGTATCACCTGGACACGGTCGCTGGTGGTGATAAAAAAGAGGTCGTTCGAGGTCAAGATGTGTGTGCCTGTAAAACAAGTTTATTTTAACAATTACTTTTATATATGATTCCTTATAATAGGTTCTATTTCCGGTTGAGGTAAATTAAATGTTACATTCTTCTATAACGATACGAATGCCCTTATATAGAACAAACGTGTATGTATTTGTAATGGACACCCAATATTCAATAATTGTGTCTTCAAATTGGAATTAACTACGCAACGCACGCAACAGTTTGAGGAACGAGGAGGAAGAGTGATATGACAAGAGTTCTCTCTCTCTGTCTACTTTGCTATATGCGGGATACAGCGTGAAACTATTTATTCAGTGTTAGACATTAGCTAGATACTTCGCAAGAATAAATTTAAAATTTGCTTCCATAAAAGGGTTGTTTTTTTTCTTCTCATAAAGTGATGGTTTGACACGCCAATAGCGCTATTTGTTAGAAACTCATGCACCGTATCCTCATAGTGGGGGGACTGCGGTTAAAAACCTTTGATATTTACATTTTTTATATAAAACTTTTATTCGAGGTTGCTGTGCAGAATTACTTCTAAATAGATTTCTTATTTGCGTATATGTGAAATAATACATAAATTAAGAAAAAAGTGTTTTAATAGAAACATACTTCAGCTTAGTTTTAACACTAACAACTAACTCTGTAATGATTTTTTTTTTAATATTTTTTTATTAGCCTTAAGAACCTGGGCCTAGTATTAGGACTAGACCCAGGTTCCCTCGTCCCTACCTATTCTCTTTTAGGGGGATTACACGGGATACAGCGTAAAGACAATAAATAAATAATCCTAGTATCCTAATATTCCTGAGAATAGTCCTTTGAACTAACTTCAAGCTTTATAATGTTATACTATGTTAGAAAAAGTATATAAAAAATGTAAACAAACTTCTTACTTATGTTAATATTTAAAAAAAGTTAAAAATAAAAAAAATGAAATAATGCAAAATGAAAATTACGCATAGACTATGAGAAAAAGATGGCGGAAAAAATCTTATCGTTATTTAGTGATAAGGTTTGCACGCGATCGTGGCTTGGTTGCTTTGTGTGGAGAAGGCACTGGTACCGATGTCGTTCTATATCTAAATAAATATTAAATTGCAATATAGTTTTCATCTGTAACTACATGAAAGAAATATGTATAAAAAAAATTGTTTTTTATTTTTATTTTTGTCTGTACGGTTGTGCTGTTGTAAGAAACGGTCGTTTTAAGTTCAGTTTTCGCTATTGTACTTTGACAAAAATCTTTTAATATGCTTATTTTTAATACTTATTCATAACTAAAAAAAAAATACTCAATATACAATATTTCGTTCGATTCGATACGAGAAACATATAAAAAATATCTTCCTCCATACTAACCTACCTTGCATAGAGTGGCATCGCTCACATCGTATAAGAAGTTTTTCATCGGATTTTTTAATATAATATTAATTATTACGGTCCGTTGGGGGTTCACTCGGGAACAACGGTCTTTGTATGATATAAATGTGTATAAATAATATTACACATTGCTTAATGTATACTGTAAACGCGGCGGTTGTGGGTTCGATTTCCACGATACGCGTAATAAAATATTTAGTACTTTTATTTCCTGGCAAAAAAGGCAAAGAGCGGCGTTGAGTTCCACCAGTCACCACGCAATGCTACAAGAATTCAGCAGAAAGTGGAGAATGTAGTGTCTTAATGAGGGACGAGTGTCTGAGCACTGGGTATTTAGCGTAAAGCTAAAAAATACATTTATTTTAAAAGGCCGATTAGACGCGGTACGATGTCTCACTGTATCTTAACGTGACTCCTAGATTTTACTTTCTTTATTCTTTAACGCCAGAGCCCGTATTTATAAGCTACTCTCAACTGGTTTCAATTTGCCACTAAATAATTGTTATAACAGTTTTATTCGGTTTGAAGTTAATGCTGTTAGCGACACCGATTAGGCAGGGAAGACAAGAGAGATGAAGCTTTGCTATTTCTTAGGGACAGAGGTTCCTATTTTTTATATATATTTATAAAAGATGATATCACAACTTAGAATGTAAAGCGATTTTTTTTTCGTCTTATAACAATTAGGAAAGCCAATTTTTCATTAAAACTGAATTACCTTCAATAAAACTAATACAATTTAGTCATTTATAAACCCTTAAATTTTCTTAATTTAAAAACCAAAATTACTTTTTTGTTTTATTTTATCAACCAGAAAAATATATTTTAATTTTAAGGATTTTTAGTGTGAAAAGAAATTTACTTTAGATTATTTTTTTACACAATTATTTTACAATTATTTACTTACACAAAACTTCAATAAAAAAAGAGTTCACGCTATCTATGAGCAAAAGTTATTATTACGACTCACTGTACTCATGTACAGCGCCTTCTGTATTATAACTTAAAAACTATTTAGTGCTGCCATCTTTTAGTTAAAATTGCAACTATGTTGTACCGTGTAGTGTATGCTTTCTATTTGAAGTCTTAATAATTTTATAATAGATGGCAGTGTATTTCATTATATTTGAAAAATATTTCTTAATAACGCGATCATTTCACATTTTTTTACACAAATATGATTTATAAATCGCTAAATTTCATGTATAGTAAACTCGTATTTGCTTCTTTTATTATAATTTATAAACTTACAGTTTAGGTTCCTATTATATTTAATAGCTCAAAAGAAGTCGGTTAATCAATTGTTATTACGAAAATCGAGAACATATGATTTTCACGTAGGATAGCTATCGTTGATTAAACAATCAATATAATTATTATAAGATTGAAAAGAAATTAATAAGATTCAACCAGAATTAAGAATAGGTATGGTATTACTCCGTCGTGGCGCAGCGGCACAATGTCTGTAAAAGCGAGGGTTGTGTTCCTTCACTGAACACGCAATGTCTAAAAAATATGTCGTGCACTTCGACAGCGGAGTGTCTTAACATTAGATTCTCTCTGCTTACACAGCTGTGTGCGTGAAGCAGATTTTGTTTTTAATAGTCCAAAATTTATAACGATCGACGTTCTAATAAGACATTTTAACACAAAAAAGTATCTATTCATCAATAGATGGCGCTCCTAGCAACATAATAAAATATAAAGTTTACATTCCAATTTAAATAAAAATAAAATATATTTATGTAAGTAATTATCAATTTAATTTTTATCAATATTCCGCGTTTAGCAGAATAGACAATGAAATGAATGAATATGGTGTCCAAACATTATTTTGTGTCGAGTTGCGACATTCTACGTCGCTGCTCCTTATGTTACAGTCCTTTAAATTTAATTAAAATTCAAAATGAATTTAATTTACATAGGGGATTCCATTAATTGAACCTAAAAGGATAAAAAGAAAAACACGGATATGAATCATTCTTTTTATTTTTTAAAATAATTATAGCTAACCGTTTCGGCAATAATAGTCACTATTCTCATTTTAATGACACAGTAAGCATTTTCCGTTGTTAAAATTAACTTTAACATAAACATTAATGGGTTAAATTTTCAATTAAAAAATGTAAATTATAATAATTATATCGTAACATAACGAATTCTAACTTATCTATACATAGCGTTAGGTCGAGTACAAAAAAAATAATAATATATAATATAACTTCTATAAAAATATAATTTTTAAACACATTGCGGCTTACACTAAACTAAAGAAACATGGCATCTCAAATAACATATTACGAAACCACTTAATAATAAACAGCTATACAAAAATACAAAAAAATAATAACGAAAATTTGTCGTGACATATTTATAATTATATATATATCATTTTATTTCAAAATTTTGAACAGGACATTAGGTCTAAGCGTTTGTATATACGTAGAAGTTGGAAATGAGATGGAAAACCATTTTTTCTATTTCTTTCTCTTTCACACTATGTCAAAATTCAACAAATATTCCACGTATATAACTGGAACTAACACCAAACGTCACATCACATGCCTAAAGTTTATTTACAATGTTTTTTTATTAATAATTTAAATAGGTACGCCAAACATGTTTTTTTTTCCAAACTACTTAATTTTTTACCTCTATATATACTAAATTTTACAAATTACGCCGAAATTTTATATTAATTTTGAATTTTTTACAATATTCTATTTCACATAATTAATATTATTATGTCCAAAAAGTGTTACAACTTTCGTATTTTCCAAATTTGCACGACATTTTTTTTATGCTTGTAAAAGGGTAGAAATTGTATAAAAATAAGACTAGAAATACACCAATTGAAAAATACGTTTTGTTTTTCATAACACAAGAAGAGCTCAGATTTTACGAATGTATGTCTGTGTGACATAAAACTGCGAAACGACATCAACGTAAATGCCCACGTGACATTATGAGGCTAGGTAGTAAATGTAGAAATAAATGCGCTGTTGGTTCAATTTGGCTCAATTTCTTTTAGTTCATCAATAGAATTGAGTGAATTTTTAAACTATCGTGACTAATATTATTATTATTAAGAAATAGTATAATCGCCGATCTATTTATGAATTTTGACTTTGTTGTCCAAAGAAAGTCCAAACTTTGAAGCACCACCAAAAATAGCAGTATCATGGTTAAACACCGCAATTTCTAAAAATCAGTAGAAAACATTTCTTATTTATCAACGTGTGACCAAAATTTCATATCAAAAGGATCTTAGCTTCAAAATGGATACGACACCAACACGTCGGGTAAACATACCCTTAAACACCAATATAAAGATCCATTATCTATTACATTAAGTACTTTTAAGTACACATATTTTTTTTGTATTTATTTGTTTTTTATTCGTTGTTCACTACATCGATAGTATGCATCAAGCTCATATACTCGTTTAATGCATGCTATCATCGGACCCGTTTATAAAAAATACACTTTATCCAACGGCATTTTATATAAAGAGCCCCGAATTACATTACATTTATTTAGTTACTAGCTTACAATTAAAGATATATGAAATTACTTCTATGTGAGTTATGAATTGAAAACCTGGCTATCCTGTCTACACTTAAATTTAAGATTAATAATTGTGTATATTTGGCTAAATATCGTAAAACAAGCGAATTCAACGGAAACGATGAAGCGTA
This sequence comes from Heliconius melpomene melpomene, assembly GCA_000313835.2. Lineage (NCBI taxonomy): Eukaryota > Metazoa > Arthropoda > Insecta > Lepidoptera > Nymphalidae > Heliconius > Heliconius melpomene. The sequence goes on along the minus strand of HE670877.1, from coordinate 345,185 downwards.
AAAAGAAAAAACTTTAACAGTCAATAAGGATGAGTAATTCAAATCAACAGCAATTCATTATTAAAAACTTAACAGTTTTCACAGCTTGCACGCGTCTTGCACGAATCGTAGGTGTGAAAGATACTAATGTGTGCAAGAGTGTGCAAGTTGCGTAATTAAAATTTAACTCGAAATAAAAAATGTAATGTAATCGCAAGTTGAAACCGCGAACGTTTGGGATCTATTACGACGGTGGTCGTCAAAGTAATGTATTGTCAAAGTCGATGTATTCTATTCGCTACACATTATATTGTATGTATGTTTGACAGACACCGTCGCAAGAGCTCGCCTAGTGTTTACCACTATTGTTTTCCAAGATTCTTCAACGTGACCCAAGAAAACAAATGAGTGGCCTTAAATTTTTGTCATACATAATTCACAAAGCTAGTGAGGGAAGCGGCCGCTTTAATTTCATCAATATCACAATCAGTCAATAAACTCTTTATTCTATAACAATGTCTATCATTAATTTAGTCTGTTTTATCAAATTTGTACGAAAAAAATATTATTAACAACCCACCCCCCTCACTATTTGCGTTCAGCATGAGAGATCAACTTATCCTAGTAACAGAACATTTAAAACAATAATTTGTAAATATTAAATGCCAATGAAACTATATATAAGTGTGTCGTATCCATTTCCCCGCGGGGATCTACCAACAGCGCACTCAGTGGGGGGACTACGGTAGTCGCAGTGAACAACAGAAACCAGTACTATTGATACTAACACGAAGTACGAGAATATTATCCTTTACTTCGTCACAGCCTCGCGGCCATTACTGTTAATTAGGCTTTAATCATTAAATGTACACAGCTTAACTATGGAATTTTTCATCGTAAAATAAATGTAGAAAAAATTTTCTTTCTTATCTTTTTTTTTATAATATTAAAAAATGTAACCTTCCAAAACTTAAGAATAACCTCTGACAACTCGCGACACGGCCTGTTGTTTATAATAACTATTCCATTTTCGATGATCACAGAAATACGTGCGCGTCGACGTTGTTGCACGCTCGCGGTTTCCTAATTATTAATTTTCATTTGTTTTAATCAAAAAATCCTTAACTATTAAAATTTTATTATCTCGAAAATACGTCTTTTTACAAATATGTGGCGCGCGGCGCAACAACGTGGACGCGTTAGACTTGAACACTTTCTTGGAAACGTAACTTTCGTTCTAAAAATCTAAATTTAGGAGACACCATCCGTGCTTGTTTCTTCTCGCTTTGTACAAACTCGACTCACGAGCTAGTTCCTTAAAACGATGGGTTATTTTATTTATAACTTTAAAAATACCAAACGTCCATAAATTTTTCTTCCATCTACTACCACCTAAATTTAAAAACAATAGCATTTATACAATATTGATAGGAACTTTTTTTCTGTTGTTATATTAAATTTATTTATATATTATTAAAATTTATGAGAAAAGTTTTTTTACATAAATAGCGATCCGTTCACTTAATTTTTATTGCGTTTCTAGTATTTGTTTTGTGTTATCATATTATGTAATAATATCAGTCGAAAAGTTTGAATTTTTGCGTCCGAAATGTGTGATTTCACGTTTCCCAAAAAAAAAAACAATCATCATCGGGTAACCCTTCGCGTCAGAACTGTCCATACCATTCCAAATCATAGGAAAAATCGGCCGAAATTTTTTGTATTTTATAAATGAAATACTATAATGGAAAACAATCAAAATATTCTCCACGAGAACCAAACGTCACGAACAAACTGAAAACGAGTTTTGGGCTATTGCATTGTATTTTTTTTCTACATACATTGACACCCCACACCAGGGGAGCTGCACCGTGCACCGGCTGCACCGGCTGCAGCCTCCACTGCTGCGCGAGACATCAATCATTAATTCAAGAAAATCATGATTACATTAAATCAGCTTAGAATACCTTACCTATGTTACGATTATTATATAATTCCGACTGGTCCGCACAAACCCGTACGGAAACGCATTTGTACGCACGAATCGTCACTTAATTATAATACATGATGATAATATTAAAAGAATTATTCGGCAACACTTGACATTCTTATTGCAAAACTGCAAAATCGTTCTAATTCCAATCGAAATGGGACGATCTTGCTAGTTTCTATTTTATGTGAACTATAAAACTACTATTCGGGCAACTGCATTTATTTGTATATCATTGTATTGTGTAAAACATTACTTGTTATCATATAAAATGATTTGGGCTATTGTTTATTTATATGTTATGTGTGAAAATAAAAATAAATATATTACTTGGGCTATGTCTGAGTCCGTGTTTAAAGAATGTCTCGTGTTCTTTTCGTCCATACAAGACCGTCCGTCGGACTGATGTTAGCGTCCGACCAAGTCCAATTCAGCATATCGTGTATCGATTCAGTGAATAATCGCTATTTTTATATACCATGAAATAATCACAATTATTTACAAAAGAAAAAAGAAAAATAACGGCAGTCTTCTGAAAAAAAAACATAATTCAATATATTAACTATACAAAAAAATATCTTTTAAATTATTAGATTTTTCAGTTAAAAATTATAACCGCTTAATAATAAAAAATAAATCGTTAATTTTTCATTTTTCAATTAAAAACATAAGCATCAACATTTTCTAAATCCTATATATTATTTACAATTATTACTAATATGGCATTTAAATAAAATTATAAGCCAAGAAATAAAGGACATTAATATAATAATAATATGAAAAAAAAACTTTTTTGATAATAATTTCAAAAATAGAATTTGTGCGTTCAAAATTTGACTAGCATGAGACGTGTTATTGCGTGAAAGTTAAATAATGTTAAAATATATTTATATAATAATAATAATTATAGAAGTAATAAAAATATATTTGGAAACTTAATGTAAGTAAATATTGCAAAGGTTCGCTAAATGCGATAAAACGTGCATAAAACGTTTGGCACATCCAAAAAGTTTGTACTAAGCTAAAAAATACGTTGTTCTGTGATAAAGCTAAAATAAAAATAAATATATAAAATAAACTTTGTAACCGTACCCTCGACCGGAGATCCGATACTAAGCGAAGAGCGCGTTACGTATTCATAAAAAATATGGTAAACGCTAAAATTAAAATAAAATAAAATAAATATTGATAACACTCAAAAAAACCAAAACATGTGTATACTGACGATTGCACTCAGTACCTACATCTAATTATTTGTTCGGGCGAGTTTTTGTTCCATTATGTTCATTCGTCTATTTTTTTAGTTAATTTTTATATTTACACAATATTAGAATTCACTACCCCTATGTACACATGTTAGTTCTATCTAAGTTTTAGTATAGCTTCAATATCGTCTGTAGGTATAACATTAACATAGAGTAAGTTACTAATCAGAGGCGACTTCTCGCTCCGAAAACGTAATTTTTTTCGAAAATATTGTCAGTGTGGAGCTCTGACGGATGACAATATTGAAAAACTATTTTTATACCTAAAATTGATTTCTCCTTCTCTGAAATATTCGCAAGTGCTTTTATAATTCATCAAATGTCAGAGCTAATAATATATAATAATAAAATATTTTTAGTTAATTTTATAGTTTTGCGATAGACATCGCGTCGGATTAGTAATAACTGAATTTTCATGGTTGAGTGTTTTGTTGGAGGTGGACAGCTTGTTGTGCCGCTTGTTGCGCTGCTTGTTGTGCGACCTGCGCCGCTTGGTGCATTTGTTGTTGCTGGACTACTTGCTGAGCGGCTTGGGCGGCCTGAGCGGCCTGGGCTGCCTGAGCCGCCTGGGCAGCTTGAGCGGCCTGAGCGACCTGAGCAACTTGAGCCTGAGCCTGGGCCTGCTGAACTGGTGATGGTAAATTAAATCCAAGCATTCTTGGGTCGTGCAATCTTAGCGCTTGCTCTAGTCTTTGCTCTTGCGCAATTCTGAAGGCTTCGACTAATTCAGGTGATAGTTGTTCATTCGTTTGAAACCCGTTATGTCGTAATGGAGGGTTTTCGTTGTTATGCGCTTGAGATACGGCTAGCCTGAGTGCTTCAGCTTGACTTCGTAACAGAGCTTCGGCTTGTTGAATTCTAATCGCCGCTTCGGAGGGTGGTTGGGCTTCCTGTGTCGGTTCTCTTGCTAGTTGTTGGCGCATTGCTGATACTAGATTCGCAGCAGCTACCTGTACTGCATTGTTCTCACCAGATTGAGTCATCATGTTAGCGGCCGCGGCTATGGCTGCCATCCTTTCATCGTATTGACCATTTGATCGGAGAAGATCTGATATTTTGTTAACTGCTGTCCCTACTTCTGAGCCAGCTGATGATGAAAGACGTCCATTTGATGAGGAGTCAGAATGTGCAGGTGAAGGTGGTGCCAGATTCAGAAGGCCAGAACTACCGGCGGACGCTGAGACGGCAGCTATAATATCTCTCTCGCGTCGTTCTGCAGCGGCTCTCGACAGGACGTATTGAGCCGCAAATTGATGTTTAGGTTCCATTCTCATATGCTCCATGTGCGATAGGAGACCTGAAATTAGTTAGGTATTTAATTAATTTCCTGTGTGTTTTTTAAATAAAATTAATAGAAGATAAAAATTAAAAAATGTCAAAAATGTTCAAATCAAGCCACTAAAACTAGTAAGTTTACGCTCTTATACAAATTTACACTCGATATTCCGAAGCCTGTTACCGACGATAAGTCAGGGCCTAAATTCTTTAAATGCATAAATAACTTACCACTTTCATGAGTAAACACTGCTTGACAAACTGAGCACGGCCACATTCGCAGACCGCCGGACAGTTGGGACTCGGGGTGACACGCCAGGTGTTTCCTCAAAGAACCTTCATTGACATAATGCTTGCCGCACACCGGGCACGGGTGGTTAGCAGTCCGCCGCTTCGCTATATAAGGATCAATAGGTTTAGCTTGCGGAGGATACGGTGATGTTGAGGGTGGACCTGACATCACCGGGAAAGGTTAGTGGGTTAGGGAGGGAGAGAGAAAAAAAAACAAACGGTTAGTTCCAAGTTAGCTCAGTATGACGAACGACGACTTTTGGTAATTGCTGTTTGGTAATATTTATTTATGACGTGAATGTAGCTTAGACATGGATATTTAATGGGCCGCAATGTTTATTTTGAGGGAAGGCTTTTAACAAAAGTCGTCGTGGCTTAATAATAACGAAAGAAACATTTCAAAACGAGGGAAAACTAAAACAAACTAAATTAAATGGATGGCATTAGATCGATGAATTCAAAACGAGGGTAACAAAGATATAAGGCATATAAACAAAACATGTTATGATAATAAAGCTTCCACATCATCCGAAGAACCATTTGAACGAAGTAATGTTTGTAAAACAGTATACCCTTCCAATAAAGCAGTAACATAAACAGACGATTCTTCAGATGGTATTAAATAACTAATGCTATGACTTAAAATTATGGAGACGATACGTTTTTTGGTTGGTATAACCAACACCCCTTGTGGCTTTGAGCCGTCTGGAAGATTTTAGCTCTGTAAAATAGCAAGAGTTATTTATTTCTCCTTATAATAAGGAATTATCAATTCTTTACAAACTTCCAGTGACTTGTCTTACAAACTAATAATCCCTTCTGTAATATTGTCTACTATTTAAACTTTTCACCTAACTTACTCCAAATCTATAATATTTGTAATTATGTAAGAAAAGCAAAGACAATTAAAACAAAGGAGATCGCTTAAATTATTTAAATCTAGAAACTGGATTCAAAAAATCCAAAAGAAACACTATCTATAGAGACAAACAATAGATGACGTTCCTTTAACCAACGAAAACCGAGCTGCCGAGAAACTTACTCGCAACGCCGGACGCATTGGGGTCCTTGTGTGTGTTCTTCATATGTTCGACTAGGGCTTCGCCCCCGAATACTACTTTGTGGCATATCGGGCAAGGCGTGGCCGTAGCTCCACCTATCATGAGAGCCGCGTGTTGCTGCAAAACACCAAGGTGCAGCTGAAGCTCCTATCCAGCGTCGATGCGGGCATAGTAAAGATTAGTAATGTATAAACAAACAAACATTATCAAATGGAATTTCGAAATAAATATAATGTTTCAAATAAAAATATAACGGCCAAAGGGAATTTTGATTTTGAACATAAAATGCACCGTTTTGTTTGGTGCGTCGTTTTAATATAAAATAAAAAATAAAAGAAATCATAGTTTTAAATATTGATTAAATATAAATAAATACATATTATAATTTAGCTCAATTATTATGCCTTTAAATAAACAGTAAAAAATACAAAAATTGCACTTAAAAAAACAAATGTGCATAATATTTTTAATTTAAGGAGTATTTTAGTATTTTAGCTTATATATCCAAGAAAATACTTTATGTTTTTCAATGATAAAATATGAACTTGTAAAAACTATCCCAATAGTTAAATCTTTCCTTTGCAGTTACAAAAAATGTTATTTGTATTATTATTTATTGTTCACGATTAAGAGTTAGAGATTGAGAGAGTGTCTCTACATGGACGAAAAGTGGACGTAGAAATCTTATTTTCACTCATTCACTAAATACGTAGTAACGTCAAAAGATTATTGCAAATTATTTCTAAGTCACATCAAAATTCTCATTTCTAATTATATTTTTAAAATTTTGTTTCACTAAAACCCCATTATTATACTGACCTTTGCTGTGTGCGTTCTCAAACTGCTCTCGGTGGCGAATCCTTTCCCGCATATGTTACAATGAAAGGGTCTATTCTTGGCTCTCTCGACCTGCGCGTCGTGGTTCCTGAGGTGTTGCTGGAGATTTGATAGTTGTATGAAAGCTCTCCCGCAGTCCGGTAAATGGCACTTGTATGGACGTTCTCCTGTGAAGAAGGAATACTGTTAGTTTTTGTAGTTCTTATTGCCAGAGCAAATTAATTCATACCCCCGAATGGAAATTGAACTCAGAACTGTCGAGTTTACATTCAGACAGAGCTGAATGACAGACGGCCGTGCTGTGGCCTCTAAAGTAAACATAATTAAGTAACGTAGTAATATATAATTTATGTAAATTCTATTAAAAATATATTCATTGAGTAATAACAAATAAGGATGTGGAGCCTCATCTGTCCCTATAATTATCTGTTCATCTCATGCATTGCGAACGGTTATTTTATGGCAAATGATACCTGAGTAATGGTGTTATAAACATCTAGTTTGGTTGGCTTAAGTGGATTTACACAATATATATTTTTTTAGTTTCACGTTAACCTGGGAACTTAGTGTTAAGGCCCTCTGTTCTCATTAAGAAAGTTCCGTTCGCCACTTTCCGCCAAATTCTCGAGGCATTGCGTGTTGAGTGGTGGAACTCAACGCCGCTGTTTGCCTCGTTACCAGAGCGAGGAAATATAATTATATATTATATGTTAAATTTATAGATAAAAATATTGTTTACGTATTCATATAGCAGGGTAGGTAAACAAATCTTAATGTCAAGACACTCCATTCACTGCTCTTCAACCGAATTCAGTGCGTAGTGTGTGGCGGAATTCAACGCATTTAAAGCTTTAATAAAATTGATTGTCTCGACAGTAGGACTATAAGCTTTAGATAATGTACATTAATGGATACTGAGAATTTGTATCTTGACTTTTCCTATTTAAAAGCTAGTTACTTAAGTATTATGTAAAATACACGTATTTTCTGATTTAAAATGATTTTACGAGTAATTCAATGAATTATTGATTACAATTGATACATATTAATGAATTAATTGAGATATTTATTGTTGTCGATGTACCAAATGACAACAAGGTGTAAGTCACGTTTATATTATTATCAGCTTTTTAACTGTGACTTCGTTCGCAGATTTTTTTAATTCGCTGTACTTTCTGAGATCAGAACGTTCAACCAAACAAACTGTTCAGCTTTATTATATTAGCATAAATATAAAAGTATTAATTAAAATCCAACATCGTAGTATTACAAGAAGTGAGTTCAATATATTTCGTTATTTGTATTATTTTTTAACAAGAGTAAGCAACTTTGTACATATGAAGATGAAATTTAATATGATTAAAATGAAATAAATGTGTCAATAAAATTCGCACCATTGAAGGCCGTTGAGTAATGTCTTATACACTATCTTTGCTCAAAACTTTGCCTATATTTAAAACCCTAGTTTGGTTCTTAACGCCGTTAAGCCAAAATGCGGTGTAAAGTCCCGCCACTAGACAATATCTTAACACTATATTCTGTATGCCTATTCTGTTATGAAAAAAGGCTGGCATATATTTTCATTCATCCGGTCATTCACCAACTAACCCGAAATGCAAGTTCAACCGCAACCCACTATGACCGAGCTCATTTTAAAAATAGCACAGCAAAAGTGCATACACCGAGTGCATTCAGGCGAAAGGTTCAGGTCTTTAAGGGGGTGGTAGGGTTTTGAGGGTTCAAAAAAAGTGATTTTTTTTTATTGCATATTATGAAAGTATAGTAACTCAAGAATGTTGTCTGTTAATAGGAAGTCAATCGGAGCAAAACTCACAAAGATATAGCTTTGGAAGTAGGTGTGTCTCGAACGACTACCTAAGCTGTAACCCCTCAATCTCTTTTGTTATTGTCCCTAAGCAATTTACAGAAAGGTCTTAGACAGGGTCGTTGTAACGGTACCTGGTGTTGCTTCATTTTCGAAGCAGGCCCGGAGTGTAACAGTCGTGTTGTATTTTCTTACTCTATTTCGTTGTGATATTTTTGTTGTTCGCAAAATGCCGAGAAAAGTTTCCAGAGAGTGTAGAAAGGAGACTGGTAAAAAGTTGTATCAAGCTAAAAAAATAGTTCCTCCGTATAAACGAAGAAACGATGAAACGCTGTAAAGCTTATTTAACCTTCCTAGAAGAGATGCGAATCAGTACTGGTCCAAGTTGTCATGGATGGGCGCTTCTAACCGACTATATTCGAATGAACAGAGCAGATGAACGAGGAGCTGAAACCGCTAAAAATGATAGAATTCGCCGCAGACTTGATCAAAAAGATGCTTTGGACATTCTTGACGAAAGTTCTATACTCTATGGTCCCGGCATTGATGATTCTATGTGAGTAAAATAAAAAATAAATAGCTTACTAAGTTTTATCAGGGTCTTTTCGCTACGAAAAACTTTAAACGCGTTTTTCTCAAATCGATGTTTTTTGAGTCGGTGCCCTCTGTATCTCAAAATCTATTCAACCGATCGTTCTCAAATTTTTTACAGTATTTCCTTACATAATTTATGAGGTAACCCTGTTGAGATTTTTTCGTTTTTGATTTTATTTTTTTTATTATTAACAACAATAGTCATGAATTTAGGCCAAAAATCGGTATTTTCACTTTCAAGTCTTGTAAAAAGTTCAAAAATTTTAATAAAATGGAAAAACTCGACAGAGATACCTAGAGGGACATAAAAATTAAAAGAAAAACTTTGGTTATTTCATTTCAGATGATCCAGTGCTGAGGTATGACGTGCACTGCCAAATGTATTTTTTCTGAGGCGCCTGCGAAAAATTGCTGCCATTCGGTCAATTTTCAATATTTTTCAACCAATATTTCACAGAATATAGTTCAATTACTATTCTTTAATGTACAATAATCAGAAATAAATTTACTTTCACCGTACGCCCAAAAAAAAATCTGTAAAAACCTGTTTTTTTCTGCCTTCAAAACCCTACCCCCCCCTTAAAGGAAGTAATAACTTTAAAACGTTAAAATACTAAATAAATATATTTTAATACAGATTGCGGCTGTAAAGTGATAATTGTGGGTTCGATACTTTTGAGGGGAATGAGTTATTCTCACTTCCTCGCTCTGGTAACAAGTGAAGAACGGAGTGCCTTAACACTAGGCTACATCTGCCTATTCTACTATATGACCAAAAATGTGAAGATATCATTAATAGAGGGGAAAGATATCTTTCCTATTTTAATCGTAATTTGTTTTGGACATTGTCCTGTGAAAATTTTTCTTTTGTTACAGGTAAGTCTGAAGGCAGTATTCTACAATTGATCTGTCTCTTTTACCATACTATTAACTTAGTGTGATCTTCATACAACGTGACATTAGAGGAGTTATTAGTTTTCAACGGGCATGTTGGGAGCGCCATCATCAAAACAGAAAAGAATAGAGGTAAATGGGTATTAGAAGTCATAGTCGGATCTAAATTAATTTTACTAGACCTAAATATATTTTTATGAGCATAAAAAAATTGTTTGTCCAATATTTAAAAACATGATTATGCTAACGCTTCTCCATATTACACAACAGTCCCAAATTTCAGCAACCCGGCCATTCATCCCATAACCCAAATCTGCACACGACCGCGACCTAACCCACTATGACCGAGTGCATTTTTTTTAAAGTCCATAATAAAACCGACGCATACTTTTAGCTGCAAGCAAATGCAAAAGTCAATGTCCTCGGCCAACGCACACAGGCGCACATCCCTGTACAACACATATACAGAATGTTTTTGACACGTCCATGTGTGCGTGTTTTTGCATGTTTGAGAAGAATGCGCGTACGCACACCGACGCATTTAGAAAGATATTGTAGAATTATTTCCTAGATGCCAAGCCTAGATATATGATATATTGTGCTATTATATATATACATATATAGTATGAATATGACATATGTACGTGTTATAATAAATCTTTTGGACTGAATAACGGGTGATTTTGATTTCTATTTGTGTGGCTTATATTACTTAGGTGGTCGTGAGTTCGATTTTAGGTTTGGTGTATTGTATTTTGTGTAGATTTTGTGATCTTTCTTATAGTGATAGACGGAATTAGTAACAAAAAGTAAATAATTAACGACGATGACATTTATCTATAAAAGTATATTATATCATAGATGTGAGTTCATATCTCACTATAAAATAAAATTAGATATGGCGTTACGTTAACTAACATAAGTGATGTATGTTAATATCTCCGAAAATATTCAACGACGATATTCAAAATATTTTTTTAATCTTCACGCTGTTAAACATAGTGTTGCAAGACACTTCGTTCCTCACTTTCTGCCCAATTTTCAAGACAGCGTGTTGAGTGGCGCAACTCAACGCCGCGAAGATATTTCTAGATATTTATTAGAGAAAATATGTTCGTCTCATATTTACCAAAGTGAATGTAGGCTTCTAACGGTCTATACTTTTATTGATAGTAAATTTTACAAGGCCATTTTATTGGATCAATAGATTTTGAAATAGTTTTGTTACTCAATTTCATTACGTAAGGGGTTAATGGAGACTTCGTGAAATTGTTTACATCATGTTATAGTGAAAGTATGGATTGAATAAATTTAATAAACGACAACAAAAACATAAAATAGACCGAAAAACTAACTTCAAAATAAAAAAATAAACATTTTTTTTGCATAACTCCGTACAAGATCTAAAAAGTAACAGATTAAATCTTGTAGTAAGACCTTCCGGGTTCACTGTGCCTCGCACTATTGTAGCTAAGGCCGCCATTTTTCAATACAACCTACGCGTAGTACAAACCAAAATGCGTTGACCTCTCATTTCTAACACACTCACCGCTCATTGGTTTGTACACACTCCCCAGTAACGAAGTGGGGGTTCATTTTATAATGGCCATGTATATGTATATTTTTGTTATTTTCTATGAATAAATGCAAAGGGAAAGGCGTTCGCCTTAGCACAGTTTGAACGATGTTAGCTTGGGATGGTATCTTAAGATTACAATATTTATTGGTATTAATTTGCAAATGTATCTATTATGCTTGTTTTTCGGTTAGATTTATTAGTTTTATAATATATTAAACTATTATAATGAAGAGAAGAGTTTTATATACATAGGTATACAAATAGGTTTAAGTATAAAATATTAAAATTTATAATAAAAGTGGAGAATATAATAAGCAATAAGACACTCTACATAACCCTCATAATGAAGAAAAAAAAACTTGACATTTTGAAAATGTAGACAATTAGAAAATTTAGAAAGAAAATATGTTTTTTAATTGTAATTATTGTAAATTATAAAAGAAATATTTTTTGTATCTAAAATTATATCCCTTGTTAATTATTAATTATTATACTTTATCTAAAAAAGTAATAAGTAGTAAAAAGTCAATAACTCTATAATTTAAAAAAATAACACAATAATTTAAACACTAAATTCGCAATGAAATTAAATGTATAAAATAGATAAAATGGTAATTACTTTCAAGTAACAATCGTCTAGATATCGAAATCAAAGACCTAGGCGGCCCGAGCCTACGCACTAGATTTACATACAAAAGTGCCAGCTCACAAGCTTTGCAAGCGTAGGATTTTGAATTCTTCGCATTATTATAATGTTTAACTGCAGCGTTGAGTTACGCAAATTCAACTGTGGGTAGAAATTCGGGAATGGACTGTTTTGGGATCACTGTAATATAATGGGTGAATGGGTGGGAATTGACCCCACATTTATTGTCGCAAAAAAAAATATTTTTTTTTATTTATTGTCGCAGCCGTGCCGGCCTCGTTAGTAATTCTAATTAATAAATTAAACTTTCCCAACTTAGATAATAGTTTAAACTGATAAGAATAACACTTTCTTGGGTAGGTACCTACACTTTTGTATAGTTGTTACTTTGTAGTTGTCGATTCACATAAGATATTTTGACATTTCAAAAGTACGGAGTTAGGTTCCGCCACTTACATGTATTGACTCAAATAAGTGGCGAATGGAGAATACAATGATTTATCAGTAATTTCTTTTAGAACCTAAAATTATAACCAAAACTAACATAAAAAAACTTACTAACTAAATATAAACTAAATAAATATTTACAATTAAGTTATAAGTAAAAAAATAGTTATAAGGCCTTTTAATATAATTAATAATAGTTATTAGTACATAGATATTTTTTTCTTTTTAAAATCGACATCAAACGTTGCATACTGGCGTCGATTTTAAAGCGAAAGCCGACGGCGCGATGCAAAATTTATTTTTGAATTTGGGACGCAATCGCCGACGTTATAACTTGCTGTAATGTACTTGTAAAAGCTGAATCTTTTATATATTTTTCTTAATGTTTGTCTTTAGATTTTTTCCTTAAAAAAAACTATAAAAGCTCCTACTATCCTATTAAAATATGTAGGTTATATTGCTCTTAAAAATTAATTTTGTACTATAGGTAATTTGTAAAACATAATTATATTTATTGTAAAACCTCATAGGCTATTATCGATGTCTTTCGAAGATAGAGATTTTTTTAATTGGATTTTTATAGGAAATGCAATGCAATCATTGAATGAAATTGTATAGGTATAAGAAAACAGTAAAAGCTTAGTGGTCAGAGAGCTTGGACGTGTTCCAAGAGGATTTTCTTTTTTAAACAAGTTTAAAAAACATGTAAGAAAAAAACAATAAATATATAAATAAGTAAGCTGAAATAATTGCACATTATTTATAGTAAAAAAAGTTGTGAAATTTTGTATGGTTCATACAAAAACTTACCAAAAAATATATTAAATTAAAACAATATAATTTAAATAATTTATGATAGTAAAAACCAACAAAAACTGCAATTATACTAAAATTTCACACGTACCTATGTAGGTACATACCTACACACCAACGAACATAACGTATTGAGATTTCATTAGAGCGTTATCCTTGTAACGTCGTTATTTTTAACTTGTTTATCTGAACTCGAGTAACGCCAGGTGACGCGGCTAGGTTAATTTAACAAATAAAATTCGTATGAATTTAAAATATTTTCAACGTTTCAAACTAGTAGTTAGTGGTCAAAGGTTTAAAATGAATTATTTTAATTTAACATTTAGTTAAATATAGGTATATAAAAAAATAATTTATAATATAAAATATCCTTAAATTACACATAGTTACGTATCTTTAAAATACATAACATTAATTTTCTATTAATCATGCGTACGTATCGGAAATTTAAATTATTGGGCATGAATTTGCGTGCACACACGTTAAGTGCATTCCCCCTGGTCCCACCCTCGGATGGGGTGGCGGGGGCACGCACTCCCCCACTCCCCCAGCTGGGAGGAACCCACCCTCAACTATTTGGGGGTGGGTCAAAGAAAAAATATAATAGTATTCCACCTGCGTCGAGCGAATATGCGCGATAGCCAATTTATTGCAACGTTGAGTCGCCATTTTGTTTTTATTAAACTGTTTAATATTTAGTTTAGTTTTGTATTGAGTGCTTGTTGTTTGTAGATGTATGATTGTAATTGTATCTAATAATATTTTTGTTGGAATTTATTTATTTATGTAGAGAATATGTTTTACTAAAATATTATTATTATTGTATATAAATATATGAGTCGATATGTTCAATATATATTATACCGGTAGAAGCGTGAGAAGCGTGGAGGCCAGTGCGGACATAGCGTTGAGGCGCAGGCGTGCGACACTACAGTTTACAACACGATGGTTTGTGAGTTCGATTCCCACTTGAGGAAATTAAATACTCAATATTTTCACTTCCTCGCTCTAGTAACGAAATAATGTGCGGCGTGGAGTTACGCTACTCAACACGTAATGCCTCCAGAATACTACAGAAAGTGGGGAAACGGTATGTCTTAAGTGAATTAATTTCAATAAACAAATTTACACCAGTTAACATTGAAGATAAGAAACAAGCAGTAACTTTACTCTTTTTCCGCGTATTGCACATTGCGTGTTGCATGGCGGAACACAACTCCGCGTATTATCACAAACGACTATTACGATGAATCCACTTTAAGTATAATTTTTAACATAATTGTTTGACAATAAAAAAAAACAAAACAAAAATGAATTGCAAAGTAGTCTAAAGCAATAAAACATCACCCCTTCCTTACTTTCTTAACGTTGTGAAACTTCTATCCTGAGGATTGCGTATTTTTCCTCTGGTTTGGTTTTTTTTTTAATTTTCACCGCGCGGCGCTATCTCGCGAATGCTTCAGTGGTCAAATAAAAACTTAAGGGGTTTTCAAGGAATACAGGAGTTTGTGGAGTTTACTTTTCAAATTAGTTTATTTTATTTTTTTAGTGTCGAGTTGAGTTTGAGCGAGTGAATTTATACATTTTAGAAAATGTTAGACAATAACCAAAAAGCTCGGGCTCAACTTCCCGCTAGTTCAAATATTTATGCGTTTTCTAAGATATTTTTCTTTATTTATGTAGAGTAATGTTTGAATTTAATAATAAAAAAAGAAAAATATATTTTTAAGTTTCTAAAGTATATAAGTTAAACAATCTAAAATTTTGAGAATTCTTTTTGACTTTGACACATAATATATAAAGGTGAATAAGAATGGTATGAATAGGAATATCTCACTTATAGTTCTTTAAATGGACAAAGAGTTTAATGTCTTATTTAGTTTGCATCACAACGGCATATCACTACATTCTTTAAAATATATGCAGTCAAGCGTAAAAATTATATATAAATCCAATAAAACAACAACAATTATTTTCATACAAAAATTCTACACACTAGAATATCTACTCCAATGCACTATTGTTTTGAACAGTCAAGTTAAGAGATAGCCGGCCAACTCCTGAAAAGGGTACACGTTTTCAAGTAAAAAGATTCCAGGCGAGGAACGGAATAAAGAAAATAATAAAAAAAGTATAATATAACCGTTTTGTAGAGAAAAAAGAGAGAACCAATGTTGGCAAGTTTTCCTTAAGTTCGAGAAAAGCGTCTCGGTTTACGAGTAGGTAGGTACTAGCTGTAGGGCTGCCGCTAACGACTTTCACACTTAACTTATCATCGTTATTAGTTTTTGAGCTTTTTTTGTGGATTTGTTTTTTTCTTGTTTCCATGTTTTTTTTAAAAGTTCAATTATTTTTATTTAAATAGACGTTTTAGGAAGTACTTTAACATCGTTTAATAAACATAAGCTCAACAATCAGTTCTCGTGAAAACGGACAAGTTTAATAATGTCCCGAGACATGTTTATGGTTAATATAATTTTAATAATTATCAAAAAAATAAGCTCGAAGTTAAAAAATGGAACATTTGCATATTAGCAAAGAGTGTGTAAAAAAGACAGTTTAGATTACTAAAACAGAATTTAGAAGTACTGACTGAAAAAAAAATGTATAATACATTTTTTTAATAACCAGCCCTAAGATAAAATTGTATGAACAGAGTAAGAATAGAGGTTGCCGGCGTCACTTCTACAATTATTTTTATTCATCGCCCGAGACATTTTCTAAAAGAAGAAAAAGATACCGAAAGCTGCATCTTACAGAGATTTAAAAATTTAACTCGACTCGATTCGTTGAGAGAATTCAACTTGCAGACACTTTTCATGATTTATATTTAAAAGCTTCTTCAAATATTTTTAAACTGTTACTCAAGTTGTGAGGTTTTAAGTTTTTTTAATTGAAATAATATAAGATAAAAGTGTTATTTTTATGAAAATACATACACAATATTGGTCGCTAGTATTATTTCTGTACTTGTCAAGTAAGAAAAGAGTGATTTATCTATAACTTGTTAGTCTAAGAACATATAACATAATACTTATAACTTGAACTACTAAGGTTCTTTTACCTATTTTTTATAAGTTTTTATAAACATAATAATAATTTTAATTTCTAGCAATAGTTAGAAATTAAAAACACTACTAATTTGCTTCTTAATATAGAAAAATCAAACTTCAAAGAAGCTCGAGTGAGTTTCTAATAAAACAGCGCGCCTTACGGGTCAACTTTTAGAATAATAATCGAGTCCCCATGATGTTATAAAACAAATAATAAATACTTCCGTTGTAGACCAAAAAAGTGTAACACAATATTAATATAAATCCTCCATTCGGAATCGACCCCATGTTCTTCATCCATTACAACTGTTACTCATAACCCTTTGATTACCTGTTGTTTTTTGTAGCAGAAGGGTCCGGTACGCCAATTGTCGAATTTATTTGACATTCGTTTTTAAATGAATCAAATAATTTGTAATGTTATAACGGAATTATTTTAATAATCCGTTTTTTATTGTAGTAATTTTACTTTATATTAATTTTTAGAAAACAATATTCTCAAAGACCATTTTTCCACTAATTTCACTATTTTTGTATGGATTTCGTACAAAAAATTGATCACAATAATATTTTATTATGTCTTACCATTTTAAAACATACATTTTGGAACTTGTCATGGATTTTATTAGATTTAACGGTGACTTTAAACTCCGTACACGATAGCCACTAAGATAATAAAAATAATTAATATCTCTAGGTAACAATAATAACACAGAGTATTATTCATATTTCAATTCAAAATTATAGTGGAAGGGTTTAATTTTATCTATTGTTTCGTCCGAAGATGCAATCCAAAAAGGGTGACCCCTGAATGCATCGATGCACAAATTCCGGTGGACAATGGCCACAGAAAAAAAATGGCCTGCAGCTGCCCGTTAGCCAATAACCCCGAAACTATAGAAGTACACTATTATTATGCTAATATTAGTGCTATTATTTAATATTACAGGTATAAACAAGGAAGGGCATCGCATTGTCCGAATTTCGTTTTGGTAACTTTTTTTGCCATCGACGTGTGAACGGTTGTTATTTGATTGATGACTGGTGTTTGGTTCGGCCTTTATAATTTTGCTAGTTATTTTTTGTTTTATGTTCTTCCATTTTATATCCTTGTGGTTTAGATGGGAAGTGTGAGATGTGATAGCTTATTCGAATTCTAAATTGAATTTTGTGTTTTCGCGACGTTGAGTTTCACCAAATCACATGCAGTGAAAATTAGGTGAAAAGTGGATAACGAAATATCTTGATACTATGCTAAACGGAAATTCTTTTTCTGATAAAATAAAAGCTTCAGCTACAGAACGAGGAAAAATTAACACCCATATACACGTTTAATTTATATATTTACTAAAAATAATTATAAATGTAATATAGGTCTTATCTATTTTTAGTACGATGTATAGTAACAACAAGCATTACTAGTTTATAGCAAAATACCTACATTATAAAACCCACAAAATAGGTGCACATAAATCATTTATCAAAAATCAAGATTAGGGTTTCTCAAAAGTCCCCGAATTGAAATACGAATTTTAAAACATCCATAATTATTCATCCAATTAGAATGCACTGCATCTTATACCATTGATTGTCCCAAAATTGAATTTTAATCACCGATTCTTTGCTCACAATGGCCGCGAAGAATGCCAAAAAATAGGGAAAATGGGGAAAATTGCTTTCACAAATGGGTTCGATTTATCCGCCATCGAGAGAGCAGAGAGCAATTATCTCGAGTATCTTTTGAGTTTAAATTAAGTGAAAAAACTTGACTTGTTTTTGTTCGGGAGGGTTCAAGATACACTTTAAGGTTGGATGAAATTCTTATTTATATGATATTTTAGCTGTAATTGTATTTTTTTAACTTTGCTAGAGATAAAAGGAAACTGTAATTTGAAATTTTACAATGTTTTTTAAATTACAGCGTGAGATACATATCCTACATACAGCTGGGCAAACAGAGGAAACATAGTGACAAGACACTAAATTTATATTATATTAAAAATAAAGACACTTTGATACACTTCAAAATTCTACTTCAAATAAAAAAATAAATAAATACAAAATCAATGCAACAGATAACCCACACTTAGCCCTATGTAAAATAATCATCAATATCTCTTAAAACGAGAATATAATTTTGTTTCATTACACCTATAATTCACCAATACCAGTTATTTGATACAAATCACAGTTTTAATTAAGGTGTGTCTAGCAATCGGCTGGTCGCAGTGTAGACGATAAACAACGTAACCCTTCCGTGTTGCGGGTCAAAAAGGCCCGCACGCAATGAAAACTAAATAACTTCACTATAAGTACTGTGTTTATGGAACTGTTATATTAAATACATGTCTAAATCATGGGAAATTTAATAGTTCTAGCTATATAAGCTAGATATATAGCTAGCTATATATAAGTGTTATACTTATAATATGCAAAAATATTCCTATAAATTAAATTAAACAGTTGGGTAGGTATATCAAATATATAAACCATGTGAAATTGTCCTATTTATAATCTTTAAATTCATTTTAAAAAGTTATTAAAATATTATTGAATCTTTATCTTTCATGTACAGTAACGTTCTAATTTTACCACGAAAATAATTTAGAATTTATACGAAGTTGAAATTTGAATCCTGCACATGAATTAAAAATAGAATTTATTACTTCCATCATTATTAAATAAGGCACTGACTGTAAACTCAATAGATGTAGTAGATTCAAATACTACTCCGGAGAAATGAATCGTATTCACTTTTTTGCTCTGGTAAAACCACTACTCAACACACAAAATCTCAACAATTGGACGGAAAGTGGAGAACGGAATATCTTAACACTACTAACTAGGTTTCTATATATGGCATTCAACGTGAAGCTTCCATCATATTTTTCAATTCTAACGATAAAATAGGAATAATCTAGTCATATTTAATATTTAAACAAGGATATTTTCTATTGTAACAGCTATCGCACATAAAGTGTGGGTGCATGTAAGAAAACCAGTTGTACCTACGAGTATGCGGTATTGCACAGCACCGTTAGCTCCACTGATGCAACTTTTGATGCCTTTAATAATATAATAGTTCAATTTTAACGTATTCTCATATATCATACGGTTAACGGTTGTTTAAAAATATTATTTTGATTTCTAATCTGGAAATGAACCTGTAACGTTCGTTTAAGTATAAGTACTACGATATTTAGTTAAAATTATATAAAACTAATATTTAAGTAAGAAAGGGCCTATTTACAATTATTATAAAAAATAATTATTATAATCAACAGAAAATTAAAAGAAACAAAACAAATTTAATTTAAAACTTTCGCCCGAATAAACTCAAACAAACTTACCTTTTAAAAACTTAAACAAAAGGTAAAAAATTTGCATGTCATAACAAAATGTTGTAATGGCTGAACACATTATTCCCATTGTCTTTTCTACGGTCGTAATTAAATTAAAAAAAAAAAACGGAGACAAAAAAATCACGCAACGCCATTCTTAGTTAATTAAAGAGCTTTAGTCGACTTAAGTAGCAAGTTGGGAATAAAAAAGGCGGAATGAGTTTAAAAGTTTGCATGTTCTATCAGTTAAGGCGTTTTTTAATATTGTTTTGAAATCTAACACCTTTAAAGCGCAATGGAGAAGTTTCTCGTGATAGCTGTAGGTTCGATATCAAATAGATGTTGAAAATATTGTCGTTCCCACGTTTTGGTTGGATTGAGTGCGACGTTGAGTTCCGTTTAACGCGCTCAAATATTTTTTTTATAAAGAATAGACTATATAAGTCGATAGAATCGCTTAATAATTTCATAAGCAATATTATAATCCAATTACCATAACATACCCAAAATTATTTAAATCATATATGCATAAAATATATTTTTAAAGTAAAAGTTCAAGCATCGTCGACTTGAACAAGTATTTTTTTCGTAAGCTCCATTTATCTCACGCAAGGCACCTGTTGCGCTCAGATGTTGCCGAGATCCGGTAAAAAATCACTACACCAATATTGATGGGTCACTTCCGGTGTTTTTTGGTAGATTCCATTAAAACACGATTTTATTGAGCGAAACGAATCCTACCATTTTACCATATGTTGTCAGTTTTTGTTTAGCGGATTTACGCATTTATATTTTTGAGTAAAATTAAAAATGTATTAATAAAAGCTTACGATACTAACTACAAATATATCCATAGTTTACTATAAATGCAAGAAATTAAGCTATTTTCAATAGGCATTGCAAAAATATAGTTTTTATTATTTCAAGCTACAACATACAAAATCGATATTGCAAAACAATTGAATATTTAAAAAACACACGGAAGTCTATGCAATTGTGCGCCAACACTAATTTGTAAACCATAAGAATTTGTATGGAACAAAAATCCTCTTTCTTAGTTCCCTGAGTGTGGCAAATCGTAGTTTTACATTACAATCGGTGGTGTGACGCGAGAAACAATATTGCAACGGAAAAACAGGTTTACTGCAATATGCATTTGAACGCGAGGCCTTCTAGAATGTATTTTTTATCTATTGTTTTCGATTTATAATGACATAAGCTGTGCGATGTGTGCACCAACATGTCTGTTGGTTACGTATCGTTTATATATATTGATGTTTTATAAGATTTTTGTTATTTGTGCCATTTTTATTATGTATTGTTTAATTTTTTTTATTTTTAATTAGGTAATTTAAACAGAAAAGAAACAAAAACAATACATAATTGAGTTAAAATTAATAATTGAATATATTGAATAAGTGACCAAAAAATATATTAGAACATATTTAAAAAAAAACATGCTAAAGAGAAAAATAGTTTTTTCATTTATAATAATACAAATTTTTTCCATGCCCTAATCTAGAAGAATAATTTTAAAAAAATTTAACCTAATCAAACCAAGTCATAACAACGCTAAAAAGCTCAACCCTTCCTTCCATATGGCGTAAAGGGTTGTATCAAGAATAAGAACAAAACACTATATAATTAATATCTACAATTAATTATTCTTATAACGTTATAAAAGAGACGCCGACTGTTCTCATTTTTTTGTTGTTCTCTTCGACTCCATTGTTTTTCAGATTAAATTGTTCTACTCGTTTTGTTCTAATTAGCTGGTTTTTTGTTACATTTGTTTTCTTTTGTAGAAGTATAGTTGTCTTGTATTCAATATTATTAAGGAGCTTACGTTCATTTTCTTTGATACAATAGTTTGCATTTGACCATCTGTTGTGTTTTGAGACAATTATTTTATAAAAGGACATTTTGTATTATACCAAGGATTAATATTAACTAGTTTAATTATAATTGTTAGGTTTGAATAGGTATTCGGTATACAAAATTAGCAAAATAACCACTTTCTATAATTCTCTGCCTTTACAAATTAATGAATTGGCGTTTCATATTTTAATTTTATTTATTTTAAAATACTTTTGTAATACGTATAATAAAATAAAAGACTAAATTCAAAATGGAACCAAAATTAAAAAATATGCGTAGACAATTAAGACGAGGGTGAAATCGTAAGTCCGATTTAATAACCAATCGCTCCCGACACCTTGAGAAAAAGAAGAAATTCCACCCCCAATATAATTTCCTAATCGCCGAGTCGAACGTCCGGTTCCGACGAAAAAACTCTTAGATAGGTACAAGTGAGTCTGTCAAATTTCGCAATAATTGGATACGACTTTTATTTTTTATTTTTAAGTAAAATGCTGCAAATATTTTGGGGAAGTTATTTTCATTTCTTCAATCTGATAACACAGATCGGGGTTGAGCTCCGTCAATACCCAATGTGACGGAGTGTCTTAACACTTAACCATGCCAAGCAGACCGGACAAATCACAGTGCTTGGTTCAATCATTATAAAAGGTTTTTTTTTCAGTATGGATTTTAAACAGAAGATGCAATTTATTGTGTCATACGAGGTAAGCAGAGATAACTTAGTGGTAGGCCACTCTATTCTTTTCTTTCCCTCCATTGTGGCGGAAGAAGGAACTTAACGCCGCCGCCGCCGCCGTAGGAAGGTCACGTAAAATAAAAAATGTATATATTAAAATATTTTTATATTACAAAAAGACGTCATGAAAAGAAGGTCCACAAGAACCAAACGTTCAACGTCAATATTTACACGAGGAAAAGAAGGCGACAAAAAATAAATTAGGCGAAAGCTCATTTTGCCTAAATCTCGGCGACATCTGCGGCCCGAGGGCCCGAGGGCCCTACGTCTATTACTGTTCGAGTGTTCTTCATACCGATTGTACTGTTATATGCAATTGGTATGGATATATATGTGGTGGGACCCCTATTTACGTATAAAAATATAGCTATAGAGGTGTATAAGAATTGAATGATTGAATGTAGGATATGAACATGCAACTTCTAAATGCTATCTAAAAGATTGATTGAATTTTTTCTAACTATATAATGTTTTCATATTTAGAATAATTATAAAAACAATAATATAAAAAAAAATATCTTTATATTTTCATAATCTGAAATAATTATAAAACAATAATAATTATAAATTATAATCAAAATGTGTGATTTACATTATGACGTGTGTAATATGTGTGTGGAAAATATAGAATCGGGTGTCTTATTTCTATTATCTACCTTACTACAGGGTAGGCAGAGGGAAGCCACTCACCACTCAATTTTCTAGTCATTGGAGAACTCAACTAAGAATTGAACCTACAACGGTGGGATATGTGTAATAAATAATATTATATAGATATTCAAATACGATAAAGAATCTAGCAATTACTTGTATATGCTAAAAAGAAAAATAAAAAAAAATCTTATTCAAAAAGTAATAACTGAAACTGTTATTGAAAGTAAAATTTTTACTCTCAAGAAAAACACTTAGAGTTAATTAAAAGATAACTCGGCCGAATATCGTTACCTTCTTAAAAAGCAAGGGTTACGACTTTGGATTCAATACTTTTTACTAAAAAAATAAGCTTGAGATACAAAAAAGCTTCAAATAAAATAAGTTTTTAAAAAGTTTCGTATTTGCAAATTGTATTAGAACTATAATTTTTTGATTAATTTTAGTTTTTAGGTATAATTGAAAAATTTAAATCAATTTGTATTTAATGGAAATATTACTTAAACAGTTCATACAAACATAATGTAGGTGTGACATTCGTCTTTGGTTCAAATACCAAAAATATAGGTTCCCGACCTAGCTGAATAGACATAGGCTCCGAACAGTCAAAACATGTACCGTACATGAAAGAAAATATTCAAGAGATGCCTTAGAACGCGGAATTATTTTAATTTCCTCTTTAGCAAAATGTACGGAGTTGAGTTCTGCCAATCAATACGCAATGCTGTATTCGGGCGAAGTGTTTTACCATTAGGTACTTTCAAAAAAAAAGAAAAAAAAGGTTCCATACATAAAAGTAAATTTATTTTAAAACAAAATTTCCTTAATTTTCTCTTTTGCAAGGTTTCCCAAAGCAAAACGACAAGACAAGATAAAAACGTAACGTAACAGCGCCGTCGCTAATTTGTACGCAAACACGGTGAAATCAAATAAAGGCCGATCACGCGGAACCTTTTTTCCATTTCGCCTTTTGCAAATACGCTCTTTTGTACTGTGTGCACGATGTTTTGATATTGTGAGTATTTTTTTTTATATTGTTTTTGTCGATTAATATAGTGAAATATATATAAAAACAAGTAGGTTTGCTTTGTCCCGTGCTAAGACAACAATTAGTGCCAATACACTCGTTTCGAGTGGAACTTAACGCTGCACTGCTTTTCTTTTCTCTTAGTGCTTAAATGGTTGACCGACGAAATAACAATTAAACTTCTCTTTTGTATTTTCTATGTTGTATGTTATTATTATTATTGTGTGAAGAAACTAATGATATTCATATAAAACATATGACTCATTTAAAATACAGGTATTTTAATTGTATAGTAAGAAAAATATCCGTAGTTTAAATTCGTTTCGCTTCATTTTTAATATGCGTTAAATTTATAAATTGTATGAATCATTATGTCAATAAATAGTGTGTCATTTTAACTGATTCATTGTAAATTATATAAATACCTATATGAAAGAAATTGTAATAGTTAAATTATTCTCCATTTTTAATAAAAAATATATTTATGTTGCTTCCTGAACATATAATTGGGCAAAATATGAAGAACGGAATATTCAAATACTTAGATAGATTAGATAAATAGAAGGTATATTTAAAATATGCGCAATAATTATTTTCTCCATTTTCTCGTAGGACCAACATCATTCTATAGTATAAAAAAGAAATAAAAAAAAGGAGTAACCTACTTTGACCTCAGTTTCCTATCAAAGGTGAACTAGAAACATTATACTAGATTGATTAAATACCTATATGCGGTAATAAGCGTACCGTTATTTCATATAATAAATGAACGCAGTTTTACTACGGAGAGATCATTTAAAACTATGATTAAGCAGATACGCCGTATTAGATATAAGTCTTTGCCAATTGCGTTCCACATTATATATTATTAATATCGTTTTGCTGATATTATTATAGATTTAATGAAAAATATATAATTATAAACGTTTTTTTGTTCGTATTTTTTTAATATATAGGTATATAGTTTTTTATTGGCTACGTTATAAATTTATTTTTGATGATAATTATAATAAATATTTATTACATATTACACATAGTATAAACTATAAAACATTAATTAAAAAGACAAATAATTAAAATTAGTTAATATATTATTTAAAAAAAAATCCCCAAGTATCGAGATTCATCATTATACAGCCGACCTGTCTTTTCTGAAGGGTGGAATAAAGACGCAGTGAACAAAAAAAAATGACAAAAAGATAACCGGGGGCCTCCGGAGTTGGACCAATCATGGAAATTACGCTTCCATTGGGCCTTATTTGTTTTTACTTTCCACTTCGAGAAACATATTTTGAATATATTTTCCTGTGAAATTTTATCTTTTTTATAATGTAAATAGGTTTTGAAGTATTTTTTCTTTTAGGGAAATTACTAAAGAGAAAATTACGCAGAATGGCAGGTACACTCGAGGTTGACACAGTGAGAATGAAGAAAAAAAATTCGATATTTTGGATAGGTAGGTATTTCGAGAAAATGAGTAATGAAAGTATGAGAAAAGAGATTTTTGAAGAAAAAGTAATAAGAGAGGCAGAGGAGACTTCACTTTATTATCCAAAAAACAGCGATGATACTAAAGGAAGCTCACGTAAAAAGCACGAGGACGAGGCGAGAGAGATATGCAGATACTGTATGACCTTTGGCACTTCGTTCTCTCTCGCTAGGGATAGAAAGGCAGTTACAGTTAAATATAATATTATTCCAATAAATACAAAATGCAAAAAGCCAGAGTCAAAACTCAATAAAACTCTAAAATAAGTTCACAATGGTTTTTCGACGGTAAAAAGTTTCCGTGAAATTTTCAAACTGTTACAACCGACGTCGGCGTTCCCACGTGTATACTACTGACAGAACTAAGTTAAAATAAACCCGTTTTTATTAAACTTTTTTGTATACATTTCCAAATTTTATAATTTGGTCAAGAATAATAAGAGGGGAGAATATGAATAATAAATTAAACAAAAATATTTCTCAATAGATAAAAAGTAACTTGATGCTTTTTCCAGAAAAGCAAGGCAGACAGCGGAAACCTGGTGTTACGGAGTGTCTCCGTTTCAATTTTCCAGATAGTATACGTTCAGTGGCGGAACTTATCGCCGTGCTATGTACCACATAACGTAACGCAATCCCTAACCTAAATGGAAAATTTTGACTTTCAAAGTCCAGTAGTTTTGATTGTGCATTTTCTATCAATCACTTAATAATGGAAAATTTATATAGAGGTATATATGTAGATATATATATTAGAGAAAGTAACTATTATTTTTTACTGTAGGTACTTATATGCATTAAACGAGTTGCATCAATTAAGTAAGAAAGAAAATTTGCATCCCTTGTGGCCGGATTTCGTCCTGCCACGAATTTTTCCATTAAAATTTTTGAAAACGATAAGATGGATTATGTGCTCAAGTTACCGCAATCCTTTGGGACTCATCATCCCCTCACTTTTGAACATTAGTAAATGAAAAAAGTGGGGTAGGTTGTGAATTCTACCTAATATGTTAAATATTTATTAAATACTGGCGACCCGCCTGTGGTTTCGTCCGCGTGAACTTACTGTTGTATTATAAAAATCTGTATATAAACTGTAAGCCTGGACTGGCTTTTTTTAAAATGCGTATAGTAGTTTTTTCGTAAAAGAGGCACAAATTTCTATCCATCCTCAAACATAGATAAACTTTCACATTTATAATATTAGTAAGATAAGATAAAGTAGATAGTTATAGTATAAACGTATAAAACCTTAATATGGTGAAATTAGACTGACATTGACGGATGACAAGTTAAATTAAAATTTCTGAAATAAATATGTTTGTCTGTTCTTTATTAGTCAATCAGGAACGAAATAGTTTAATATATAATATATATTATGAAAGAAAATATCATAGCTTCCCAGTATTAGTCACAAAAAGAGACCTAACTCCACAATTCACCTAATCTTCCATAACATTTTAAACAAACAATATGCAATCCAGCAAACAATACATACAAAATTACCATATTAGGCATTCCGCTTTGTGAATTTACGAATAGCAGCTAAAATATATATCTATAATATATTAATAACACAAATACTAAATCCTATCTAATTAGGCTAAACAAAATCGAACTAATGTATTAACATTTATTGTATAGTTTAGTTTAATTTAGAGGAAATGGATAAGCCGCAATGTGGTGAGCGCTTCGTGGGTTATATACGGACGTACATACATACATGTTATAATTTTAATATTTAGTAATTTTGCTGGCTACTTTCGGTACATAATACTGTGTAGTTAATGTGCCGGACAAGCGATTTGATTCGGCTTTGTCTGTGTATATAAAAAATATTAGATTTCGAAAGTAAAGTAAGAAATTGATAATAATGAAATAATGAAACAAAAACCTTCAATTATTATAATTTTATCGAAATTTATATTTAAGAACAAAAAACAGAACGAGCAGAAAATGATTCTACAAAACGCATAAAAATCGATTTTAAGCCAAAGTCTATGTAATTATAAGTAAAAATGCATTAATATTTTAGACAAGCACCAACGGGGGCTTATAATTAAGTACAATAATAATTGCTTAGTAAAGAAAAAGGAATTGTATAATAAAAAAATATACCTATAAGCGTAAAATTATTTAAAAATCATTGTTGGCTTGACGCTGTATTCCACGTACAATGTAGTAGGAAACGGGAGCTTAGTGTTAAGACACTCCGTTCCCCACGCATTGCCCTACATTCGAGATATTACTTGTTGAACGGCCGAACTCAACGCCGCACTTTGTCTTCCTACCAGAACGAGAAAATAATTCATCACCAGGAGGGATAATCGAATCCAACTCTACTGCAAAGCTGTAGTACGACAGCTAACCCTTAAAAATACTGATAATAATTTTATTAATAATATTGAAATACTTTATTTTTAAACAATACAAATAATTATAAAATCATAGCGTTCAATACAAAAAAAACATATGAAAAACCCCAAGCACCTCCAAAAAATAGACCACGCGCCATACAACCCATACAACTTACATACAAAAAAGACAAAATATCTGTACGATTAATACATTTAAAGGCACTACGAGTACAAGCGTGCGAGCTGCACGGGTCAGCGTCATCGCGACGCAATGACTATTGATTTCCCCACACTACTTGTTAGTTAGTTGACGGTACACCCCGAAAGCACACCACCATAAATATGGAGCTTAAAGCTGTATAATGTTAATTTATTACGTTTATTAAGTTATTATTATTATGTTATTGGAAATTAAGTGGTTTTTTTAAATAATATTTGTTAATATAGTTGTGTTTGTATATAGTGAGGGTTGTAGGTTCGATTCGTATTTGGGGGAATTATTTTTTTTTTATTTCTTCTCCGCTACTCAATACGTAATGTCTTGGAAACTGGGCGGCGTGTGGGGAACAGAGTGTCTTAATAGGTTCCCTGTGCCTACAACGTTATATACAGCATTAAGCTACTCGTATATATTATGTATATGTTTATATAATACTTACTTCTGTCAATTTTGAAGTAATCGCAGTCGCGACGCCACGTATTCTTTTACCGTAGAGCGGAGAAACGAAAATAATTTATTTCTTGAGTAGATATCGAACCCAAAACAATTGTGTTACTATTAACACAATTGTTTTGGGTATTACTATTAATACTGTGCCACAATACCTCGACGGCCCGATGTTGAAATTAAATTTTAATTTAAGCTTGTTGAACTCTTTTAACCTTTAAATCACCGGCAAAGAATGAAAAGTGATATCAGAAAATGTTAATAAAAAAACTTCTGAACAGTTACAAAAGGGATGGAACTCTGTAAATTAGTAAAATACTTTCTACTCGGACAGCGAGTCTTTGTTGGCTGGCGACGATTTTTGGGGTTCCCTACGAGATATTGACATAAGAGTGGTATATTTTCTAGGGAAATATAAAAACATTTATTATTTTCTATATATTTAAGTAAATAAATATTTTTTAAAAAGGAAAAGATAGAAATAAGATTGTAATACTCCACTAAATATAATAGAATATAATATTTTTTTACAAATATAGTAGAATATTATAATGAACCATTTTTAGATTTATTTAATCTTTATAATAATATAATATAAGTCTATAAAAAAAACTCTATGAATGTAACTTTAAATGTCATTGGTCCTAATAGGTACCTATATATAACTAACATTTAATGAACGCCTTGAAATGGAAACATTTTCTGAATAACATATGGATAGAGCCATCCGAACTATGTAAAGTATTTTTAACTTCACTCCAGATATAGGGACCTAGTGTAAAGAAAAATATCTACGGAGAGATGATAATTATTTAAATATAACCATTCCCCAGATTGGGAGTCGAATTCGCAACGATCGCGAGTAACAGTTTCTTAACGCTCGGCGAGGATATTTTTCATGCTTTGTGCTATTTAATTACTTGTATTCAGTGAAAACATTATTAAAATCTGTTGCGTACTTTTAAATTAAGCGTAGGTACATCTGTGGCAAGTGACGTTGTTCGACACTATATAAAGATAAAATAAAAGATAGAATATAAAACGTATTATACAATATTATGTAATAAGTAATCGTATAATTGATAAGAAACTCGCTCTTGTCAGTTCCACCTCGGCTCGACTTTACAGTTTGATATTGAGTTTTCGCGCTCCCGAGCGTAAGATCCGAGCTGCTGGCCACCTGCGCTTTTTTATCCAGAAATATTACTATTATATACTTAAATTGAATAAAACCATTAGTTTTATATATCTGAATTTAATATAACTTTTAGTAGACTTCAAAAACTTTATCTTATTGATTAAGATTTTTTTTTATTCATAATCTATTAAGAGCTTCATGGTTTTTTCGTATAAAGCAGGATAAAAAGAAGAAATCTAGTGTTAAAACACTCAGTTTCAAACTTTACGTACATTTTTCGGAGACATCGCTGTATTTTACCAGAGCGGAGAAATGAAACTTATTCCACCGATCTATTTCTATAAATATAATTTCAATACTTTATTAAACATACAAATACCTACGATGTTTATATAAATATTATATATATTTCTATATAAAATACCTAATAAATAACTCAATATTAATATATTTTAAGTTTCACATTTCATTCATTTGCATGTTGAATACATTATTTCAAGAGGCCATTCGTACTAAGTTGCGAGTACTTTTAAAACATTACATAAAACATAAGATATAAAGTAAAGTGAAGCTTTCACGTTTTTGCCCCATTGTTATGCGAAATCGAAGAAACGCCGAAGAAAGTCTTTTTCCTTGTCCCCCATTCAAAGGAAAAAAAATGTTTTGCAAATGTTCTTGTAATTATACTAATTGAATTCATTAAGCGACTTCTGTACCTATTATTTGTTTTTTTGTTGTTGTACTTAGCTGGACTTTTTAGATTAAAACCAGAATTGAGTTCGGTAATTTAAAGTTTAAATAAAAAATATCGTCATAATAATAATGTCCTTAAAAAATAATTCAATTCGAGTAAAATATTATAAAACAAACGACAATTAAAAATATTTTAATCTTATTTTTTATTTTTACGTGTCACTTAAACCTATTAATAAAGTTAAAAATCACAACTCCATACTACAGATAATAAATAACCAAATCAAACATCGATACCAACCAACAAATCGAAACCAAACAAAACAAAAATAA
The DNA here is from genome assembly GCA_000313835.2 of Heliconius melpomene melpomene. Lineage (NCBI taxonomy): Eukaryota > Metazoa > Arthropoda > Insecta > Lepidoptera > Nymphalidae > Heliconius > Heliconius melpomene. Next base: position 314,324 of record HE670877.1, on the reverse strand, counting down.
AATCGATTCAAATCAACAATCAGCTGTCACTTAAGTAACATAAGTCAACATGTTAAATATGAAATTCACACTCGACTCGTCACGGACATCGGGTAATTACCACAATTAAAAAAGTCATTAAGTCCAACCATCCATCCACCGGCGGCAAATAATTAGCACGTTCTGATAAAAAAAACGTGGGAATTTTAGGCGTGTTTCGTATAAGTAGTTTGTTTGCATTAATCATTCACTGTTGTTTCGCAATATTGATTATAATACTAAACTTGCTTTTTATAATATTATGTTGAATTAACAAGAACTGCAAGATATTTTTTCACAAACTTATGTAATTTTAGGTAGTCTAAATAGTCTGTCAGTTGTAAATTGTGGAATATATATGGAAATTTAATACGTATTAACTAATCCAGGAATTAATCATTTTTTCGAATTTGAACTCACAGTCATCGCGCTTACCCAAGCATGTCCTAGTTGCGTCCTAATGGTGTTTTAATATTAAAACATACATCATCTAGTAAAATAAAATCGATTACATTTAATCGAAAAGAAATTGTCTTCAAAAAGTACAGATAATAAAATATCATACAAAGATTAATTAAATTATGAATTAAATTAAACAAGATATGACTTAATAGTTTCACATAATAACAATTTGCATACAAAACAGGAACTCTACATTTATTACTACAATAACCAATAATAAAAAAAAAACTACAATTATTTTACGTTATATACATAGAAATAGAACATAAAACAAACAATACAAGCCCAATTAAAAACAAAACCCCGCCATTGGCCAACCAGAAAAGCGATACCGTGAAACGAAAAAAGAAACGTGAATTTTTTCTTAACACGTAGAATATACGGAAACGTGAAGCGCCGTGATTGGCCGCCTGCAACGAGGCAAATGCCGACGATTGGATAATTTTTTTTCCCGCTTTTCACTTATACGGTGTGAATTTTTTTCACGGAAATGCCGGCCAATGGTGGTAATACTGGTGGAACTTAGTTTTAATTATAAAAGTTGTTCTACGCTTTGTTTTTGCGTGTGTTCAAATGCGAGTATGGGCGGCATAACGAGTCGGCTGCTAGTACCTAGTAAGCTAGGTATTTTATAAGTCCACTATTAAAACGGAAACTCTATTTTAATTTTAGATTTTGTGATGTTTTAGTGCTTTTTGTTAGATTTGGCTTGTTTGATTATAGATGTACATAATTATATCACATTAGTAGTACTATTTAGACTGTTTTTCTGATGTTTTTATGGTGAATGATAAAACATGATTTTATGATGTTCTGCGCTGTGAAACGGAGTGGTAAACTTCTCTGGAGACAGAGAAAACGTTAATTACTCGAAACAATAACTATAAAGAAAACAATTACACACATGTTTTGTGTACTTTCGTTGCAAATCGCACTTCGCTTTATCCATATAAAAACAATGAATTCCACCGAATGGAATCGAACTTACAACCATCACGTACTGCCAGACCCACTCGCACGGTCTCACACTATTCTGTCTGTCTATCACAAAATAAATCCCAACGCATATTTTTGCACAAAATTGCATCTCGATGCAATCTGCTTTATAATGGCCCGAGTTAAATTTGGAAGACACATCCCGTATGCTGTATACATCAGTATTCGCATATGCAATATGCATGCATGTCAGGGAGTACACGTTTTAATAAATTTTGTTTATTTGTTCTATGTTTAACGTTTTACTTTGGATATTGTGAAATCTTTAAATGGTTGGTTGGATTTATGTTTGTTTAGTTCAAGATTTATTTATGTTATAATAGTATCTATAGATTAGTTAGTATTTGATCTTTGATTTTGGACTAAGGACTATAGCGAAGTGTTCGAAACATGAAATTAAAAAAATGTATCAAACTTTTAAGGTTCATTAATGAGTAAAATAGTCATTATTTGATTAACATAGCCAGTTAAGATATTTTTTTTTTGAGGACAAAGGAGAAATTAGTGACTCAGTATTCTGTTCTCTTTCGATTTAAGTGACCTTTAGGTCAGTATATTCACATATTATTAAAATATATTTTAGAATAACTTATTAGAATACCATAATTTAATTAATTACGTATTAGGTATTAAAATAAATTTACTCAAGGAAATAAAATGATTAATAATATGTGTATTGTTATTTATAGAAACTGATACACTGATTGTTTTAAATCACGTAACAAATTGGATTCATTAAATCTCATCTAATATATACAAAAATACTTATAGATACGGAGAAACGGAAAAATTTGTCACTAAATCGTTATTTTTAGCTATTATCTCCTATTGTTTAGATATTTCATTTTTATTTTATTATAATATTTTTTATAATTCGTGTATTTTTCATATTATATATTTGTTAAAAATCTGTATATAAATAGTAGATTATAATATCTAAGCTGTATCAACAAAAGGAAACAAATAGACTCACCAGTATGTAGCCTCGTATGTTGCTGAACATGACTTAGTTGCTTAAATCTTCTATCACAATAAGAGCATTTGTATGGTTTCTCCCCAGTATGCACCCTAATATGTTGTACTAGTTGATGATTGGAGCTGAATGACTTCAAGCACTGCTGACACTGGTGTGGCTTGACTTCACCTCCCAACCCTCGTTGCAGTTCTCTTGCGTGCATTTGCATTGCGTTCTTGTGCATGAAGATCTGGAAGTTGAAGGTGGCTTTATTTTGGCTATGGAGGGTTGTTTTTGGTTGCGAAACACTTGTGGGTTCGTTTTTTGCATAGAGTGATTTATTTTATGTTATAGTTATTTTTTTTTGTTGAAGACACAAAGTACAGTGGTTCTTTCATTTCTAATATGAAGTGACGGAGACTCTACCTTATATTATAATAGCGAATTTAATATTGTTATATATATTTATTAGACGGTATACCGTCTACTACGTACTATGGTACTTGTTTGAATGAAAGAAAAAATCATTTAATATGTAAATTATAGCTTTTGAGCTGTACATAATGATTGTAGGTTCATATTGGGAAAAAAATCTTAATGCTAATACGTTCAATTCTCTTAAAAATCTTTTAATTTTTTAGTAGTTAGAAGAATTCATTGAGGCTTTCAAGAATAGAATAAGTTCTATAACTTAATATTAATATCACTTAAACTATAAATAAAATTGTTATTTTTCGCAGAAACTATAAAATTTATATCTATTTACGTTACTTATTAATTTCTAAGACAATATCAATCAAAGACGTAAAATTTTTGACAGAGCAAAGGAAAAGATGCAAGGCATAAGGAAACTAGTGTTAAGACACTTCGATCCCCAATCACCACCCAATTTTAGACTTTGCGAATTGAGAGGCGTATCTCTACGCCACGCCATGCTTATGTTCATGAAAATGCTATAAAGAAAAAATATTACCGTTACCTATTCATTTCAACAAACTAAAAAGTTTCATCAAAAATAGCATTTCAAATATGATTTAAACTGAATATATCGTATAAAAAGTACCATAACTTCGTGTGTAAGCCACATTACGTAGCTCCAGTGTTAAGTTTCACGCGGACTGCTATAATTTAGCTACGGCAAAGAAATTGCCTTCCAGGGCACCAGATAAGGCGGAATTATAGGGACTTAAAATTATTTATCGTCGGTATAGAACTCGCGAGGGTTTTGATATACTTTTCATATGTAATTCTTGTTTTAATGTCATATGTTTTATTGAATAACAAGAAAATTTTAATAAATAAGTGAATAAAACAATGTTGATTGATCGGTTCGCGGCGTTGAGTTCCGCAGCCAAATCATCTTAGGAATTGGAGTATTTTAATACTATAATGCATGAAAAATTGTGAAGCTGCTGTATCTTGCAACGGAGTGGTTACGTTACCTCTATCTTAAGAAATAGACAATTAACAGTTGCTTTTTCTTTTTCTAAGTATTTTATCTTAAAAAATATAAATATTTCATATGGATATGTTGGTAGTATATTTTAAAAACAATTTTCTTGATATTATGTTTTTTTATTTCGGTAGTATAACTAATAACGTCGAGTGTTCGGATAAGTGTTAGGATTGCATAGCAACTAAGAACAAAAATTTAATTTTGGAGTTTTTATGTGACCTGGCTTTTATACTATAGAAGAATTGAATAAAAATCTATTACTAAACACATTTTGTATAATTTGAAGTGAAAAAAAATTCACCCCAAAAAGTCACTACAAAAAGCAAAATAATTAGGTATAATTAACAATTTCCACAAACAGCCATATAAATTAATAATAGAAAATAGCAATTGTCGTTAACAAATAACTAATCTTTTATATCTGCGTTATATATAATATAGGTATATTTATCGAAGGCTTACTTCTATGCGATTGCAAAGAAACGACTTTAGACACGCAAACGTACAATGTAGGCCGAGAAAATGTGTACACCAATACATGTATATACGAGTATTACGGCCTAGTACGATATATTAACATTATATTGAATCTGTGATAAATATTTGTTAGTAGTGTTAGTTAAAAAAAATTAAGTAAATTTCCACAAAAAAATTGTGGGAATTTACTTAACCAAATCTGTCCAATCTGTGTGTTTAAGAAAAATCTGTCTTTGTATTAATTTTGTATTAATTCTGTCTTAGTACTTTACCAAAAATTGCTATCTTTATAATGTGAACATAAAATATAAAAAAAATACAATTAAATTATTTGACTAAAAAAAAACATTTACCTGCTGTAAAAACGGCGCATTTTCAAATTTATTCAAACTCCACAAGTCACAATGCATTATATTACTTTGAAAAAACGCGTTCATACTTCGAGGACGTCTCAAAACATAGTGCCAATGCTATTTTAATATACTTTGATTAAGGAAAATGTGTCGTAAACATTTAATAAATTGTTTTACATAAATAAAATATTTTTAACATATTAACATTATCGTCTTCCTGCAATAAGCTGGAATATTTTTCAGCAGACAACAGGAAAAGACGCTGTGGTGATTTATTTATTATATTATTTTAATACATCGTTTGTTAAAAATAATAATACGATTATAGATTCTAATTTAAGAAAAAACAAATAAAACTTGTAAAAAGTTTAAAAACATAGCTTACCAATATCAATAATTAATAGAAAGATATTGTTTTTAAACTAAAATTTCGTTTGCATTATAATTAAAATTGTAAGAGGAAAAAAACAAGAATCTTTTGTTAATTAAAATAATTATTAAAATTACAATCGTGATTATACAAGTAAACTGTTGAACTTTTTCCTTAACAAAATTTAGGTTAATGTCTTTTTTTGTTATATGATTTTAAGCTATATTTAAAAATATGAATAGTAAGTTATAGAAAGAAAACAAAATAAAATAAGACATATCATACATTATATTTATATTGATATAACAAATAAATAAAAAAATATTTTGTTTCTCAAAGCTTACTTTTTATAAAAAAAAAAACAATTTATTAGCACACTAATATTTATAAAAATGTAGTAATTTTAAGTAAATTGAGTCGGACGTATTGAAATTATTCCGTTATTCAAATATAAGTGGAGTGCCTTCAACCTGGCCTGCAGTGTAGCCCTTTCACGCGTGTTAGAAAGTGGAACTAGAGGTTTTGATCACGCAACGAAGAAATTGCAAAGAATTTATGATTTTGATACCCTATAAGGTCTAAGATTTGATTCCCGGAAAACAGGGTGAGATAAAATGATAACAATTTAGATTTCAATAAATTTACATTAATTATATCGAATCTTTTATATAGGTTGTCGTGATGCAGTAGTGTACCGTCTGACTGTGAAAGCGATGGTTGTGAGTTCGATTCCCACTTGAGAAAAATTAATTTGATTTCCCGCTGTGGGAAAACGAAGCGCGACATGGAAGTTCATCACTCAGCCCGCAATGTTAGAAATTCGTCTGGAATGGAGAGGACGGAGTGTCTTGACACTGACCCGTGTAAGCAGAGAGAATTAAAATTATTCACGGGTTAAAGCATGAAGCTGAATCAGAAACGCATATAAATACTTGTTAGTAATAAGATTAAAAATAGAAGACGCGTTCTGTAATTATATTCCAGCTTTGTTATTATATTTCTATTTGCATTTGTTTCCTGATAATTGTCCTCTTTCCGTACATTTTATTTAAAACAATAGCTCTTTACTTAATTTGTTTAATTACACAATAGACCACAAATTAGCTTATTATATACAATTTTATATAAAAAGTAAACACAACGTTGCATTAAGAATCGATTTGAGGCTATCGTGGTGTAGTGGAACAGTCTAAGTCTGGGTTATGGTTGTGGGTTCAATTTCTCATCAGGAAAATACTATTAGGAATATAATACTAATATAATAAAGCGGAAGAGTTTGTTTGTTTGTTTGTTTGTTTGTTTGTTTGTTTGTTTGTTTGTTTGTTTGTTTGTTTGAACGCTAAGATCTCTGGATCTGCTGGTCCGATTTACTATGTTTTTGTTTTGTATGAAAGCTGCATTCTTCAGAAGTGCTATAGGCTATAACATATAACATTACATTACACATATATACTAATAAATGAAAATACTTTCTAATTTAACATGCAATTTATTCTGCCATGTTAATAACAACCGTCGTTGCTAAGCACCGGTTTACAAAGTTTCTTTGTTGTTTCAAGAAAACGTCACCCAAAATGAACTTATATTTTGATATTCATCCTTATAAAAATAAATATATTATATAATATTTAATAAATATTCTTATAGTTCAAGCAGGCGTAGCCGCGTCCGGGTCCACTAGTTAGGAATACTGCGCAAACTAACGCCAAAAACTACGTATACCCAGGAAAAATAACCCTCTTACCACACAATTGTATTACAATAATTAGTCTCAATCAATTTTTTACGTACTTTTCCTTAAAAATACAAAGCTAATATCATTAATTAATCACGTTACACTTAAAACGTTACAGTAAAATCCCCCACCACCCCCACCACCGTAATGAGCGACATAAAAAATTGACGTAAAAACCCCATGAAAAATGTACACTCCATAATTTTTACGTAAACCGTTCCGGCGGAGGCATTAAGTCTCTATTAGTAAGACAACCCTTCCCGATGCGATTTTTAACAAGATTTTTGTCATGATAGCTTGAATTCATTTCAGTTTTTTGCATAAATTATGATTTTTTTTTTATTATTTTGGTAAACTTTAAGTGGTTTTTTTTTCTCACATATAGGAGAGAGAGAACGTATTGTTAAGACACTCTTTACCGCACTTTTCGCCGAATTTTTATATTGTGTGTCGAGTGGTGGTTGAACTGAACGCCGCGATTTGTCTTGTTATCAGAACGAAGAAATATTAAATATAAAAAATGCATTCCCCCGAGAAAGGATCGTACCGACAACTTATTGAATGATGTATATTTAAAAAATTGAGTATGACATAAGAATTCTTTAAGAAAAGGATATCAAAACATTAACGGCAAGCAAAGTCAGGTAGAGAAGCTAGCTCTACATAAGCAATTCAAACAAAAAATTGATACAAGTCGACAGTGTGTCAAGGTAATGAGCGCTTACAGGCTACTTGTAAGGCAAAGAAAATGTAATTTACATACATACGACAACACGACTTTTTATATATATTTAATCATGATACTCATTAATGTGCAAATAAGAAATATTTAGTTAGCCAATTGTTTAAGTAAGTTTTTGTATTTGTGGATATAATACTGGATTTTGAGCTTTTTATGTCTGTTTTGAATATATTGCATGGTTGTTCGCGGAACATAACGCTGTGGCTTATATAGCTCGAGGTGCTGTTGCTCTATTTGACGTTTTTATATAATAATAAATATTTTTTTGTCATAATAGATTTTTAGTCTCATTTTAGATGTTTTATATGCTGGTTGAAGGAGCTTAACGCCGTTTGTCGAGTAAGACCGGCAAAACTATTTTATATCCAGCCTAGAGCTATGTGATTTTTTTAAACTACTAAAAATCTTGGGTACCTACGTCAAGAAAACAGAATTATTTTCAACCGAAAAAAATAACAATTTTTTCAATAATACAAACAAACTGAAATAAAAAGTTGCGATTTAAAAGCTTATTTATAAATAAACATTATAAGAAAGTAAGTCAAGTTCAGAAAAATGCGTTCACAGTCATCAGGTCAGGTATATATAATCTGAATGAGAGCCAAGCCCGATGTAAAAAAATAACTGGGCTTTTGTTGTCGACGCTGAGTGATAACGGGTGTGAGAAAGATAAAACGTATATGTATTATAAGTAAATGTGTATGTCTGGTTGTTTTGTTTGTTTGTTACGTTATAAGGCAAAAACATATATAAATTTTAATTAAAATAAGCTTAATTTTTTTTTTTTGAAAAGTGATGTTTGTAGGTGGTGATGGTTGATGTGGTGTTATTTTGTTTTTTTTTGGTTGAGATTTAGCAATTTAATGTCTTTTTATTATTTTCAGTAATTTTTTAATTCTTTTATTATTTTAAAAATAAATTATAATTTTTATTAATTATTATATTTCTGTGTTTTAAATTTAGAAACTTAAATGGCTACATGAATTTCATTATGGTGGAGCATGAAGTCTTGAACCGAGCTCGTAGGAATCTGTCAATCTGTACGCCTTAGCCCACAAAGGAAAGTTATTGAAGCATAGCATATTATTTTTAATTTCATTTAAATACAATAAAAACTTATAAAAATAATGAAAATGTACGATATTGTTGCTCAGTGAAATAGTATATCTGGTAGTAGTCGATACGATATGCTCGGAGATTTTATTAAATTTATATTTTTTTTCCCGACACTGGCAAGTCAAAGTGCGGCGTTAGGTTCCGCCACACGTAGTCTAGATATAAAGTTTACAATCGAGAACGGAATGTTTCAACATTAGGTTCTCTTTACCTTGCTATACAGCAATTAGCAATAAGCCAAAGGTTACATGCAAAAATCACTGTTGTTTTTCTATTGTTGTATTTTTTAAGCTTTACGCTGTCTCCGCACACAGCAAGGTAGGCAAAGTGTTAAAACACTCCACTCCCCACTTTCCGCCGAATCCTAGAGGCCTTTGTGTCCCTGCATCACTACTGGCCTCTGTTATAATTAACTATATTTTAACTAACTTGGGAATCATAGAATTAAGAATCGATATAGAAAATCCAAATTAGACAAAGAATCAATTAAATCTCCATTACCAATTTACTACCTACTAACTATACTACAAACGAAATACGATTATATCAATTTTAATAACAAACGATAGTTTTTTCCCCCTTTTTTCCAAATAACCAGTTGTAATAACTAAATGACAGGGTGCGCGGGAAGTGATAACTTGTTAATTGTAACTTTGACACCTGTGCCTGTAAGTGTAGTCTGGTACCGGCTACCTCTATCATATGTTTATTTATTGACAACTCAACCGCAAGGGTCTCCAGTGGGGTATTAATGTGTTTTTTTTTAATTGTTTGTGTTTGTTTGTTTTTTTTTCGATGTCAAATGTCTTCTTTTTTTTACTTTTACGGTTTAAAACCTATAAAGTGGGTTCTGCGGAGGTAACTCCGTTTTCCTCGTGTTAAATGGTGGAACTCTACATTCTTCAAGTTAGAATTGAACCCACAGACGTTTTGTTTCCAGCCTCATGCTGTGCTGATGAGCAACGACGGCTTAAAGTAAGCCGTTAGTCAAAAGGAAACCTATTTAATTATACCTAACCATTCCCCCGACTGGTAATCGTACCTACCCTCTTGGGCAAAGCACTTCTCCCTTATACCACGATCACGTTAACATATACAAAGTAATCTTAATAAAAACATTTCTTATTATATTTTATGACACACCGTTATAAGTGGGAAAAAAATGTTTTTTTCTTTATCGGTTCAAGGCTACATTAGTCATATATTAAACTCGTATTGTTAAAGCGGCCTCGGTTAAGAAAGTAAACAGTACTTTTATATATATAAAAAAATGTTTTTAATTCTTATATAATGACGTTATTTTGATTCTGTGGGACGGTTTTTATATGAATACTATTATGGTTGTAGGTTTAAGTCCCACTTTTGTAAAGGAATATATTTAAAATACTTTGATTTCTTCAGTCGAGTAAGATGCGACGTTCAGTTTGGTTCGAACTGTAAGCGCGACGATTATAGGTGCGATTCCCGCTCAGGGGAGAGAAATATTAAATATTTTCATTTCCTCGCTCAGGTAACGAGGCAAAGCGTGGCGCTGAGTTCTGCCATTGAACAACTCGGTAGGAAGTTGGGAACGGCCAGGTTCCCTCAAGCTACCCTGATATGAACGGAATACAATGTGAAGCTAAAAAAAATCCTAGACTTGATTGTAACTACAAAATGAAAAACATTAAACAAATGCTCCATTTCATTCCAGGTATGTAGGTTATGCTGTGTGCGAGCGAGACAGACGCAGTCTGGTCAGATCGCTGTTAAGATAATAACTATCTCGATTGTACGCCCACGAGATTTTGTACTTCCTACTCTTAGAATGGTTTTGGTGGAAGTGGCATTTCTGTGATTGTGTTTTTCTATGCTAAAAACAATATAGTTTTTACTTTTTTAAATGTCTATTTCTTTCTTCTTCTCTAGTGAGCTCTAGTATACTTGATTTAAAATACAAAATATGAATATTAATTAGGCAAAATTTTAAAAAGGAAACTAATCTTAAATATGTACTTGTAACAAAAAACTAAAAAAAACATATAACAATTGTCTGCGGCTGTTGGTAATTTTGAAATATATAGTCAATAGACGGCGCGGCGTTGAGTTTCGCCAGTCAACACGCAATGTTTTGAAAATCGAAGGCAGAATAAGGAACAGAGTATCTTAGCACTATGTTCCCTCTGCCTACCTTGCGAAGCTGACATATGCCATTTCCGTATTCCTATATTCTTAGATCACAACCATAGTGTGCTACATACCATAAATTCCATATCCAATCAAATAACAACTTTAATATAAAGAAATTAAGTTCATTTTTAATTATGAAGCTCTAACTATTAGGCTTTTATTCCACTGACAGAGTAGTTTCACAGAATTATGCCAGACGTACAAATTATGGTTTTAATTGGTCAACTATTCAATAGTTGTAGATTTTATTGGCTGTATAATCGATATCTATGTATATAAGTAATATATGAGTAATCGATATATTATCTGAATGAGAAAATCGATTTTTTATAGATCTTTAAAGAGATGATATGTATTTATACATATGTAAGTGGTTTATATTGGAATCAATTATTTAGGTCACAAAGCTTATTTAATAAAATATTGTAATTATATAGAAGCTGTAAACAGTTTTTTGTATGTTTCAGGAGCAAAATGGATGTGTGAAAACATAATAAATATATAATAATTACAGAAAATACATAAATATAAGCACTTTTTACTCTGATAGGTACACCAGGTCAGTCGTGGCGCAGAGGCACAAACAGAGAGTGCGACTCTAGAATTCGGCGAGAAATGAGAAACGGAGTGTCTTAACACTAGGTTCCCTCTGCCTACCCTTCTGTGTGCTATACCAACTACATAACATGTAATATATAACATATATAATGTAGAAGTCATTGACAGCACTAAAAAGTGCGCGCATCACTGACCTACGACAACTATGTGTACGTACGTTCGTATGGGTATCACTGTGTGAGTCTTATAAAGAAACATGTTGGAATATTTAAAATCAATTGAAAAATTAGCATTTTTTTACACATCTACTTAAAGATCTTTTTTTAATTTTTTTTAAGTATTTTATGTACGAGTACGTAAGTACATTCTAGGATAGACAGAGGAAACGTAATGTTAAGACACTCCGTTCTCCTTCAGGCAACATCACCCAATTTTCAAGACATTGCGAATTAATTGGCGTAGCCCAACGCCGTATTTTACTTTTTGCTTGTTCTTTGTATATCTTTAATAACGTATCTATAATTATGAATTAAATACTTCATAATCTTATTTTTTTTAAGCAAATGTTTTTTTTAAAGAAAACTTTACGTTTTTTATTACAAATTTATCTCCTTTTTCCTTGATCTTATCACATTGACAGTTATAGTGCTATTATACTTTACAAAAAGGCAATAACAAAAGTATATTATGAATACTGACCTATCACAATCATTTTAAATGCGCTTGTAATTTTTATTTATATACATAATATAAATGTATATGTGGGTGTATGTGTAAATATATTTATATGGTTTTATGTAATTTTTCGAAAACTTCTACTGAAATTCTTTAAATATGTAAATTATATTAAATTGTTTTTAACATAGTTGTATTTATTATATATTTTTTTCCTACTCAACGTATTTGAGGTGAACTGCAAAGAAAATGGTTATGGATTCCATTCCCATTAACTACTTGCTAGTCTTAAAATTTAAAAATATTTTTATTTTGTCCATATATAAAATGTGATCTTAAGTTAGTAAACTCAAAGTTAATTAAGCAGATAAAAATGATATGAAATGTTTATCACCAGGATCAGTACCAAATTTGAACTGAAGACAATTTTTTTGGTATACCTACTACAATAAAAACCAAGTGTCCTTATAGAGATATTTTTAAAGTGCACATGTGTGCGTGTGTGTGTGTTTATAACGTATCACACATACACATATAAACAATGACATCGCATTCAGATAACCTCATTTCTTTCCGCGATAGCACTCACACTAACGTACATTGAGTTACTCGTACATCGACAACGTGGATGTCCATACATAAATGGTATAAGAAACTGTATTTTTTTTATAGGAAATTTTTAATATTTCAAGTAGGTACCTATTTAAAATTAGAAAAAAATGTTCTAAATTTGGATGTAACATCGAAAAGAATGAAGGAACTCAAGAACTATAGGACCGATGTTTATAAGCCGCTCTCAAGTCTAAGATTGAAGTTGAGATGCCGTTTTCATTTATAAATGATATATTTATGAATGAAAACAGGATCTCAAGATCGATCTCCACCTTGAAAGCGGATTATAAATAAAAAACTACAAGCTGTAACTGTGATACAAATGATGTAAAACGACAAAAACATATAGGCTGGAGCATATTGTAAAGAGGTGTAGGTTATCCTGTAGTTCTTATATAAAAAAATTAAATATAGCTATATTCCAATAAAAAAGGATAAGATCAAAAAGTAAATCAGTAATTTCAACATTAAATTGCTTAATAAAAAATTTTATATCATAATTTTTATAAGAATATAAATTCAATTAATAATTTAATTCCATCCAGCCTAAGTTCCATAAAAACAAACGCCTAATGGCCACCATTGCCTAACAAGTCTAACGTAATAAAAATGTACATCAATTGCAGTACAACTAAGTCAATAATTGGAAGAAACTAAAATAATACGTATTACCTTAAAAATAAGATTCATAATTATATACAATATTTATGAATAGTTGAGAATTGGCAATATCCGCGAACGTAGAGCCACAAAGGTATACTATTAATTAAAAAAAACATTGATTCGATTTTAGTTTCTAGTACTTTGAAATAAGAGTTATATTCTCTTGTAATAATTAAGCTAGGTATGCGATGATGTAATGCCTTATAATGTTTATTAGAGAAATGGGATGTGCCTAGAATTTTATAAGTATTTTGCTTGAAATGTATACTTTTTTTAGTGATAAAGAGAGTTGATACTATTTTTATTAATGTAGTAAAAATATAATGTTATTCTAAAGGACGCTATATAATAGTATTATTTTTTAATAAATAATAATATAATAATTCCGTTTTCTCAAAATATTATTTATTTCATCTTTCTTTATATAATTACACACGTTACTCATGAAATCATGATATTTAAATATTAACAGTTATTAATATTCGATTATTAATTTGTATGTTAAAATGGAAGAAGCAACTTTTAATACCTGAATAGGATAAATTATAATAATTGTCAAAAATACTTTCTTAGTTCAGAACGCCATGGCGCAGCAGCACGTCTGACTGTAAGCGCGATGGTCGTGGGCTAGGTTCCCACTCATGTTATGTGTTGTGGATTTAATTAAGTTAACGGAAAGTGAACAGAGGAGTGACTTAACACTAGACTTCCCCAGCATATGCTAAATGCGGGAAGAAATAAAATCGTAACCCAGCACTAGTTATCAAGCAGCCCTAATCTCGATTTCAATTACCCCTCTAATTGATTGAACCAAACCAAACCAAGTACACAACTAAGACCGACATACGTACACACGTACAAAACAACATTTTATAGGTATAAAGTGAATGTGTATAAAAATGAAGTGTCCCTAAGTGCATTGCCCTACCTACTGATATCTTTGTTGTTCTTATCAAGAGCCCTGAGCGTTAGCCCTGCGTTTTAAGACCTCACTTGGTCTATATATTCTTTATTGTGTAATAAATTATATTTATGTAACATTGTATGGAGTTTTTAGAGAGGAAGGCTCGTTCGTTATTATTTTTTGATTTATGTAAGAGGGAGGCTATAAAATATCCAGATTTACCTATATGGTATGCGTGGGCTATGGTAATGTTATAACATTGGGTCCCTAGGTTCCCTCTGCCTACCCTGCCGTCTGCGGCAACGTAAGTAAAATAAACGTTATAGTATAAAAAAATTAATAGTATCTTTTATAAGTTTTTTTATAGGTTCCCTTCTTCCCCAACAAAGGGTAACGTATATCATATCATATCAGAAACTGTTAAATATCTCTTTTCCACCCAAATGTATGTATGGGTTATACAAAAACCCAATTACAATTTCAAATACCTCATGCACTATACATAAGCGCAGGTCACGATCAAGCCTCGAAACTCGCATTTTTCAATGGATTACAGCACAATGTACGCATATGATGGTTTTTAAAGTTATTCCTTTTAAAACAATACCTTGGATAAGGAATTGTATGTAAATTTATTAATTAATACTTAAAACACACTTTTGTTTATGATACAATATGAATATTTATTTAGCTTTCTTTATTTTGTGAATAATGGAAATGTGTTAATTCCTTTTTAATTATATTTGATGAGTGTAATCTCTGGAAATATGTGTCTTTAAAAATATCACAGAAACAAACATATCAGCAATTTTAACAATTTTATATAACAATTTTAATTTCGAAATTTAACTAATTACTATTTTTTTATCAAATTTTCCAACATAAATCTACAAATTTAACTTAAAACGAAAGGATGAATACGTAATAAAATACATGGTCCATACCACGTGTTGCCATAATAAAAATAATGGGAGTCTGCGAAACGAGAGGTCGATCACCTCCCTAACCTAAGACAAGAGCTACGCATCACGCACACTAGCACACACACACAAACACGTTCATGTATTCAGTATACGTACACGGTCGCTACACACACTAGTATAGCCGGCGCGTGCGCCGAACGAGTTTAGACAAACGGAAGAAATATTGTTTCTCTTTTTAGGCGCAAGCTTTTGCGTTATATTCGTTTTTAACGTGTATTTTTTTTACAATTTTTTCTAATAAAAATAATTTTTGACAACAAATTGACGATAACCTTAAATTTAGGTCGTATATTATTATTTTATTCATTGTTTATCACATATAATGGCACTATGACGAAATTCGACACCTTACACAAAAATACCAAAATCGACATTATTTTGAAAATAAATACCTTCCAAGTATACTTAATAAGCGTTTTAATGCTCTAATTAGAAAGAGACAGCTATAGAATTGAATTACTATGCTATAGCTAAAAATTTATATTTGCAAAACGATACCGTTCGCGTACGTTGATCCTGCGTGCATGTGTGCGTGCGTCTTGACCTACGACAACGTCTGTGTTACGTAATATACTTTTTTAATATATTTTTTTGCTTTTATTATGAACTAACACTTTATGTTATGAAGTTATGCTGTTATTTTTTTCATAATATTTATTTATAAATAAATTGAGCTATGTTTTAATAATTATATAAGAAATACATTAAAATTGCATTTATTTTCGTCATTTTTTTTATTCGATACTAATCGTTGGGTATATTTTTTTTATTAAAAGATATTCAGGACTACTAATCCATTAAAAAGATATTATAGATATAAAGATTTTATTATTTTTACTATACTAATTGTGTAAGTGTATTTTTTCCACAAAAATATGTATAAAATTCTTAAAAATCACAATATAAATGAAATCTGTCTCAGAACAACCGAGAACCTTGACGTCAGGATGGACAAAAGAAGTATTTTTATCGGGATCAAGTGCGCAGTAACATTGATATAAACGTTTATAACGAAGGATTTAATAAAAGAAGTTTTCTTGATAATTAATATTTTTAACGTGTTTAGAATATTTTTTCAGTTTCAGGCCGTATCTAGTATAATAGCAATGTAGACAGAACGAACTTAGTGTCCAGACACTCCGCTATCCACTTTCTGCCTAAAATCCATACGCATTCAAAGCAGCATTCCTCATATCATTATAGAGTGGGAAAATAAACATAAATTATAATTGCCCCAGTCGGGATCGAGTCGTTAAAAGTCCAACGCTGCGCCACTGCGCCAGAACGGTCTGATAAATATATTTATAATTATACTGTAAGTTGAGGCCGATGTGGCGTAGATGAGGCCCAAGCGTGTAACTGTAATGGTGGTGGGTTCAATTCCCACTCAGGGGAACGAAATATTTATTATGATCATTTCTTCGCTCTGGTAACGTGACAAAGCGCGGCTTTGAGCTTTGCCAATCAACACGCTATGGAAAAGAAAGAAAAGAAATTGGGGCAAAAAAGTGTCGTAATGGGAAATATTGTAATTATTACGTACACGTAGATATTATTTGAAATTACCGTTTTTATTTTCCGAGTCAGATAGAAAGGCATAAAGAATCTCGAAATAAGTCACTACTTTCTCGACATTTAAAAAATAATAGAAGTTGAGTGACGCAACTAAACACCGCGCTTTGCCAAAAACTAATATAAAATCTGTATTAGGCCACAAGTTAAATATTGTGCACATTGAGATTTTTAACCATTATTTCGATAAGACCGGTACGCGTCTACTGCGTATTATAAAGTAATGTATATTAGCAAACTATATATTTAATATACTTATAGTAGGTAAAATAAAATATAATGAAATTATTATATTACACTTACGTTAGGTGCGCACGTTGTTTTTTATATAGTATTTTAAATAGCATTTATTCGTATAATAGGAAATATTTAGCATATCTATTGCGGCGTTCAGTTCCGTCACTCAATACGTAATTTCCTTTAAATCGGGTGGAAAATGGTGAATGAAATGTCTTAACATTAGGTTCCCTTTGTTGAATAATTATTAAATACATTTTTACTTCCTTTATAGGTACCCACTTGTTTGAGATGGTCGACTAAAAGATAAATTTCATTTATTATGGAAACAAATTATAGAATTTAAATTATTATGATTAAAAAATAATATAAATAAGTCGTAACAAGCGTAAAAGAATTTCCACGCGGTTTGGGCATAAAGCTTAGTGAACCGTCCAAGTGGCTTGTCAAGAGGCTCAGGTTCGAGTCTCGTTACGTTTATTTTTATTAAACGTATTCTAAAAAAATATTGTATTTAATACTGTAAAAATATTAAAAACATATATTATACATTTATAATAATATAAATAAAATACATGTTTATACATCTTTATTAAGCATCAAAACAGGAAAACTAATTTTTGAGTTAGACATCGACCGCAAAACACTCGGCTTAATTAACAAAAAAATAATAAAATTGATAAATTTCAAACTATTGTACGTATTGTTACAGCAGGAAGACGATAAAAGTAAACAAGTTTCATATTGGTATAACTATGATTGAATAGGACCGTGTTGGCGCAATAGGACAGCGCCGGTTCGATTCCCGCTTGGAAGAATTCTATTTAATTATTGTCATTTACTCGCTCTGGTAAATAAACCGCGGCGTGGAGTTCAACCAATTATCACAAAATGTTTCGAAAATTTTTGCCTTGCCTTTTGATTATTCGTATGCCGTGTTAACACTGGGTTCCGTCTGTCTATTATACGGAAAAGGCGTGAAGCAGTAACGTTCTATTATAAAGAAAGTCATTACAATTTAAAACTTACTATAAAATTATAATCATAATAATATATTGTTATTTTTGTAAGTGTTACTCGCATTCTACATATATATTTTTTAATATCAAATATTTGTCGTAGCTAAATGTGAAGCCATAACTGAAAAAGAAATTCATAAAAAAACTTTTAAATACAGTATTTAAGTATTTTTTGTGAATTTAATTTTCAGTCATTATTTATAATTAATTATGATATAAAAAAAATAAAAAGAAAATTAAGTAATGAACTTATTATTATAAAAAAAAACAATTATTATTATATAGACTCTTATATTATATAGTTTTATTGTGTTTTTAGCCTCTCTCTTGCATTACTTTAAGCAGGGTAGGAAGATTAGTAGAAACTTAGTGCTATGACATCATTTCAATTATTTTATCGCCATTCTTTGACTTGTTACCAGAGTAAAGAAATTCAAATTATTCATCCCCTGAGTGGGAATCAAACTCTCAACCGTTCCGTTTGCGGTCAAACACTGTGCTGTGCCACAAGAGGCCTATATATTATAATTATATTTTTATATTAGAACTATATTTATATTTATACGCATTTGTAATTAGAACAAAATGTAAATGTCACGTTATGGCATTTAACGCGGTGAACTTATACGTGTTTGTTAGGTTACTTTCCCTAACCGCGTGTTAAACTGAACTGTATAGTTTTTATAATATTATAAAAAAAAGTAATTTTAAAAATAAATTAAATATTTCATAAGTTTTCTATGAATTCTATTATTTTATAATTAAAATTTAAGTAACTTAATTTTTTATATGAAAACAAAAATATATAATACAACTATAATAGTTTGAACTAAAATATAACAAAGTTATATATAATAAAATAATAACTATAATACATTATATAAATAAACACGTCTAAGGATAACAATAAAAAAAATAAACACAATGTTATAAATAACTATTTACCTGCATCGATATATCAATAGAGTTCTACATAGAGACATTTCACACTTCAAGACACTCACTATACAGAAAAAGTATCCAAAAAAATTGCAAGAGTCCACAAAAAAAAACAATAATGTACAACAAAAAAAATGCAAGAAAACCACAAAAAAAAATTCAATTCTAGCAAAACAAACAATATGTCTGTTATCGTCAAATAGTATTTTTCAAATGTCAGGCAAAAAATCCGCGGAGCTCCGTTCGCCTGTAGGCGTGCGGTACTATAGCTAGTACGTAATGCACTTATGTGTAGTAACTTTTTTATTATACTTGGTTCCTTGGTGAGGCTCGCAAGGATGGACGATCTTGATCAGTGTTATGTCACTTTTGGTGAAGTTGTGAAGCTTATTGTGAAGTTTATTGGATAGAGAATGTAGAGTCAAAAATTATGGACATTTGGAGAGAAAAAAGAAAAGATTCTAATTCATAGAAAAAAGAAAGATTTAAAAAAATTTTGCTGCAAGAATTGCTTAATTAAATTGTTATTATAATTTTGTTATTTCGTTTCAATTGTACATAATTAAGCAATTTTATAAACAAGCCATTGACGTGACGTGGTAGGTGGGTGGGTTTGGGTTCGAATCCAACTTAAAGAAACAAAAAACTGCAAGCATGGTATTGTGTGCATGGTAATACAGGTAATGTCCAGAAGAACAAGAAACTGGAGTGACTGAACTCTAAATAGTTTCTAGCCCACAGTTTCTAACTAATAATTACAGCTAGATAAAGAAAATTGGAATATTTGACAAATTTAATAAAATAACTATAAAACAAAGTATTAAAAACACGAAAATAGTATATTAAAATTAAAAGGAATGTATCAAGTCGTCTCTACTACGATATCTCGAGCGAGAAGGCACTATTGCAGTTTTTCATCGCCCTCTCACCGATGTTTTTTTCCGTACCGTTTTTATAACTCCTTATTCGCGATACTCTTGACATTTCTTATGGTTACTTCTAGGTGGTCTTCGTTAAAATAGAAATAATGTATTTTATAATAATATATTTACTTTTGGATATTAATAGTAGAGCTTGGAAGGTTATGGGTTCAATTTCAAATGAAGTTACATCAGTATTTCTCTGATCTGGTTTTACAAAGAACAGCGTTGTGTTACGGTTGCGCTGAACAGCAAACAAAATAGGAAGAAAAGCATTTAAATACAAATTAGTTACTTGTTACTCCTGATTGTTAATCTGTTACATGATTAGATAAATGCATTTAAAAATAAAAGTAAGAAGTAATCTTAATAAGATGTTATATAATTTTTAGTGGCAGCAACAGGAAGTAACTTCGATGAACTTAAGCTCTATCAAGATTTTTTATAACTATATAAGATACCGGTTATTATCGAGGATAGAAAGAGAAAAAGAAAGAGAGTAGCTATTAGAAAGAAAGAAATTTTACTATTTTGTTTGTCTTGGTGTTGAGGTGGCGGAGCTCGGCGCTATGCCTTTTCACCAGAACGAGAAAAGAAAATCCATGTAATTCCCACGAGTGAAAATCAAACCCACAAACGTCGCCTTTACAGTTAGAGTCAAATTTTTAAAAAATATTGTTATTTTTAAATATATTTTTATTTTTAAATATAGTGTAATTAACTGCACCGTGAAACCATGAAATGAGTTAACAACAATCTAAACGTACCGACATCTTCAATGGTTGCCGATAAAAAGCTACACTTAGGTCTTACTTAGGGTTCAACGGAGCGGTAAATGTCTCAAATTAGGTTGTAAATAATAGCTTGTTATTATAGCAACAGCAAAGTTGAACTTGGATGTAATATGTCACGATGTTGGCAATATTGAATTATAAATATAAGAAAAATATTTTAAATGGTTTGAATATGGATATTTTTTATGGGCTAGAGATCTCATAAATATTTTTCAATGAAATGATATAAATATAAATCGTTCTCCGTATTTGACGTAGTTTTGGATTTGATTCCCACTCGGGGGTTAATATAAATAGTTTCGTTTTTGCACTAGAAAATTCAGAGTTAAGTTTCGCCACTCAGCACGTAATGTCTCAAATTCAGTTAATATGACATAAGGTTCTCTGTCTAACCCTCAAATAAGTGATAAAGCGTGAATGTGAATAAAAAATTATATCTTCTTATAAAAAAAAACTATTAAAATATATGGAAAGTAATATTAAGTAACAGGGGCTGACGCGCTGGTGAAATTAAAGCAAATTCACGTTTGCGAAGGAAAATGCTCATTTTTGGAAATATAAGAAATTAGGTAAGGCAAGAAACAGAATGGCGTTCGTTAGCCTGTTTTAATTTCAACTAATTTTTATTTCTCGTCGTCTTTTTTAAGCGCACGGACCATTAGTGCTGTTGTGAGATGCTAAGTGTTTTGATACTGGTAATTTATGTCTTTTTTGTGCTTTTTCACTCTCTCTCCAGGAGCAAATTAGATAAAGAAATAGATTTTCTCTTTCCTTACATATAAAGCAGTAATAATAAATTTTATTCAAAAATCTAAATTTAAAAAAAAAGACAAAAATAAATATTAAACAGCTTCTAACTTAATACGACCGTTTGTTTTACGCAATGATTGCAAAGACTCGACATGATGAAATATTTATTTTGCACGTACAAACATTTTCTAGTCTTTTCAAGACTTAATGTGTTAATGACACTCATGTTCAACTAATGTTTTTTTTTACTTTTATTAACTTTACGCTGTAATCCTCCCATACAAAAAATATTTATCGGTACTGTCTTGCGAAGTTAGATAATGGATCATTAGCAAGGCTTTCATTTATAAAAAAAACAACACATGGTGTTAAAAAAATCCGTTCACCTTCCGTGTTAAAGAGCGACAGACCTGAATTTATTTTATTTTATTAAACGGAGAATAAATTCACAACCATCGTTAAAAACTAACAATAAAAACTTAACATTTTAAGCAGTAAATATATGATATCTTTTATAAGAATTATATTACCACAAAAAATATACAAATAAATCATGAATAAATAAAAATATGAGAGCAAGTATCAAAATTGGATCGCGCGTCATTTAAATCTAATTTTTTCGAATTTTCATTGAATTCATCTCGAGGGACATTTTTCTAACAATTAGTAATGTTTGTGTCATTTTAAATGGTTACATTATCGCCTGTTTAGAAGTTAACGAGTTTTATAAATTTCTAAAGTTTTATATGAAAAAGCAAAAAATAAAATATATATTCCGCTATATTAGTAGCTTTTAAGAGGACCAAGAAAGCAATCAACCTTCTTTGTGCTGGAGACTGCTGGGTAGCGGAGCTTAACGCCACACATTATTATTTTCAATATAAATATATCCCTAAAAGTAGAAGCTGAATCATCAAATCGTCTACAGTTATGTTTCGCTAATTTTCATTTTAAATGTTTTAGGCCATAGCTATATATCTCTATATATTTTCTTGAATACATAATATAAAATAATTAATATTTTAAGTGCAAATAAAATTAAGTAAAGAGCAGGTGTATGAAAAAAGCGAATTTTTACGAGCCATAAGAAAGTTTTCTAATAATGTCTCGACAAGTTAAGAGTGTTTCACCGCTAATTGCAAAATAAATTTTCAAGTTTCACCAAAAAACCTTCCTCCACGGCGTGAGTTATGACGTTGGAAAAAAATAAGATAACACGGTTCTATGTAATACTGTTATTGCGTTAAAGTTCTTTTTTTATGTAAAAAAGTTGAATTGCTCTATATTTTAGTTTTTAGTAGATATTTTTTTTAATATTCTTGATTCTATTATTTGGCAAGGTAATGCAAATTTGTGAGAGATTTATAAATGGCAATGGATGCGAAGGTTGCGGATTTAATTCCCGGAGTAAATATTTATATTTATAATCTTATAAAGCTATATTGTAATTTAATGTAGTATACATTTTGTTACATTTTTACCGAACATCTTAAAGTGGGGACCGGAGTGACTTAACACTATGTTCTTCCTGCCATTCCTACTTATGCGTGATGCAGCGTGAAGCTATATTAAATTCTTTGCGCATCTTGAAAATTTTTCATTTTAAAAAAGCAAAGGGTTAAATATAATTGTATTCTTAAGCGACTTCGACTATAACATCTTGTAAGAAGCGGGGGTGGTAATTATGAAAAGTGTCCAAGGGTGGAAAAATCGTCCGCGATGAGAAAAAGTGCTATAATGACGACCCGCTCTTAAAGTTAATAGCTTTCGAAAGATTTTCACAACCGCTCCTTTCTTTAACAAGATTCGACTATTTTATTTTTTATTATAATAAGTCGTAGCGCAGGGACTGCTTCTAGCTGTAAACGCGGTTGTAGGTTCAATTCCCGTTGTGTGGAATGAATTAGTTTTATTTTCTCGTCATCAATATCTCATGTCTTAACACAACTCTTTCTATCCTGCTATACGCTGTATCCTGGGATACAGCGTGAAGCAAAAAAAGTAAGCAAAAACAATCGCACAACAATATATTCCCAGTGACATAAAAAGACAATTCGAAACGAACGCTTTCATCTCATACATCATTAAAAACATTTTTAAAACAATATTTATAAGAGAGACGCCGCTCAAAAAAGTAAAGTCAATTGATTTACTATTGCATTTCGAAAAATGTATCGGAGATAATATACTGCCTGGTAGGAATGTTTGTTTGTTTGTATGTATGTATGTATGTATGTATGTATAAGAGGTGTATGAAGTTAACAAGTTAATAGTATTGGGTGGTGTAGTGAATTGGTCACTTTTTTATATATATAAAGTTATATTTTTATTTTCTTTAATTTGTTTGGTTAGAAAAGTTTTAAACTGATTTATAATTTTAAATTAATGTTAACATTTATGAGCTTACTTATTTTTTTTAAAAAGTATGCAAGTATATTTACAACGAACGAAATTTCAAAGTTAATCTTCTTTTTAATTAAATATTAAACCTATTAATATAATTATTGTTTTTGTAGCAGGACAAGAAGCGACGTTGAAATCCGCCATTCAACATGCAATCGAATTGATACGCAAAGGAAACAGTGTCTTAGCACTAGATTATCTCTGACTAACCTACTTAGCGAAAAAAATCGTAAATCAGTTGATGAAATACATACACATTATATTCACTTGTAGGTACATAAAAAAATCTTAAATTTCTTTCTTTTCTTTTCTCAAACAATACAAGTAAAAAGGCTAAACACACGTCGCGTTGCGACGGATATCAAAATTGTCTCAATTTAAAGGCAAAAACAATTGAAAATTTGAATTTCAAATTGTACACGCGGTGATTTTCATAAGATTTTTTCGGTACACCGCCCTAATAAATCTTGAGGCAATAACAATAAATTCATCCGATCGACATGCAAATGTGGATTTTTTCGACACACTACTTTCTTTGTTGGAAACAAAAACTGAATGGAGCTGTTTGTCGTTTGTTTGAATATTTTTGCATTATATATTTTATTTTTATTTTCATTTCGTAGCTGTAGTAGGTATAGTGCGGTGTTGAGTTCCGTTATTCAAGACACAATGTCGAGAATTCGGGCGGAAAACAGGGAACGGAGTGTTTTAACACTAGGTTCCTTAAATCTACTCTGGTATGAGGGGAAGAGCGTGAAGCTGTGTTTGTGTAGCGAAAATCTAATCAAGTAGGTAGATACTAATATGTTTTTTCTTATATTTAAGAAAAGAAAGCACGACCTTCACCTATGGATATTTATAGCAAAAAGCCATTTCCCCAAACAAGAACGGAACCAGCAACCTTCACGTAACATAACCACGACACACGTATGTTCTTAATTCCAAATGTCTCACATTTACGTCTAAAAGAACTGTCGTACACCGGACGGTTTCCGCCAGCAGTATCAGTATCTACAATGCATGCATGACGTTACTTTTTCACCTGTTCACAGCACGATAGGCTGTTATTTAGATTTTAGGCGTTTGTTTTTGTGAACAACGAAAAACTTATTTATTTTAGTATCTGCTTCCTTTGTGGAGTGTATGTGGGATGTGATATGTGGTGCTGTGGTTGAAATGTAGGTGATGGGAAGGTCTATTTTTTTTCTTTTAGTTTCATATACAGCGTGAAATTAAAAAATAAAAAATAGACCCCACGTGTAATAATAGATACACCGCTCTCCACTTTACAGGTACAAATGGTAAGTAATTTATACTAAAGAGTTCATAGAATACAAAATAGCCACTCAGTTATCTCTCAATCTGAATGTAAACGCAATGGTTGTGGGTTTGATTCCCACTTGAAGGAATAAATTATTATCATTTCTACACTAGATAAAGCTCTCGACACGCGTCGTTGATGTCTCGAAAATTGGGCGAAAAGTGGAGCAAGGAGTATCTTAATACTAGGTTCCATTTGCCCCCAGCATAAGCGGTACATAGCGTGAAACTAACCAAAGAAAAAAAGTAAAGTGTTAAACTCAAAATATTCGTTTTGCAACAGTTTGGTTCAATTTTATTTTCACGGCAATAATTCAGTATAATACATATGCTGTGTAAGTGCACTTACTTCCTGGACACCACCTTTGGAGCAGATGGCGCAAAAAAAGGAAAAAGAGTGAAATCTCGATACAAATAAATTGTTAGCACACCCCGAGGCGGTTTATCGTGCCCATTGCCTTTTGTTATCTTGACCGATTCTATGCGAAGTGTTTTAATGTATTCAAGATTGATATTGCTAGATATTTTATAGTTGCTGCGAAAAATAACCTTTTTTTTCACCTTTTGATTTGATAGATACAGAGATTAAGATCTTATTGTTTTTATGTTTTTGTTTATTTTTAATATAAATTTATAAATTGTTTTAACTTTTGTACGTATTTATGAAATCAAAAAGTGAAATATTTAAAATTCTTAACACTAAAGAGTGATTGGTTAAAACCAATACCCCCATTCGATTAGAGGCTGTGTTTTAGCTGCTCTGAATGACGGACGTTGAAATAAAGTAGTAGCAAATTCAATTCCCGATTGAATCAAATGTCTTATAATTTACTCTTTAATAAGAAAATATATTATCAAGGAAACTCTAGAAATAAATTTCATTGAACACGTCAATATCAGAGCTGCCGCCGCACGTCCCCTACTTTTGGAAGATAACAATACGCATTGAAACAGGTGCCAACTCACTCGCTGTAGTGTCGACCAGCATTCTTCTAGTGTCCGCTCACTTATGCTCTGACCGGACCTCGCTTGTTGCTAAATTAAAAGGAAAAAACAAGAAATTAGTATAAACATTATATTCTGAACAACATAGCAGAACGTAGTGACGAGTCACTATTTTCTTTTTCGTACTGTTATAGCGAATACGACACAAGAAGCTTTAAGATGAATAATAGCATAATGAAATTCTTATGAGTATTATAACCATGGTAGGGGTCTTTGAAGGATACTTTACGTAAGCTTTATTATTTTTATTTATAAATAAGAATCGATTTCTGTTTATCATAGAAAATGTTAATGTTCACAGAAAATGGCTGAATCAAGCAAAATTAAATATTTTTTTAAGAATTTAAAATTTAATATGATATTACATTTAGAGTTAACTTTCAAAATGACAAATCGACTAGTTAATAATAATAATACTTACGAAAACTGGATTATTTTTGAAACTTTTAAACTCCACTAAGACAAATATTATAAAAATATAGACAAATATACAAACTAATGTTAGAAATAGTGTTAGAAAGAAGAGTAAAATAGAAAAAGATAGTATAAGTAAGCGCCAAGATAAACTACTAGAGCTTTTAAATTGCCAGAAAAGTATTTTACAATAAGCTTTATCTATATGAAAATGTGTTTAAGATGCAAGGTGTTTGTTTGCCTCACATTTATTTGTATGAAACTATAATTCTTTTTTCTCTTTTTTTCTTGCTCTATCCCTGAGAGGGGTAGCCAGAGAGAACGGAGGGTCAAACGCTAGGCCTCTACCTCTGCCACCTCGTCCACTATCATCAATCGTTGTTGATGTTTAGACTTTGGTGTACCTACGTATTGGTGCAACAATGACATATTTGCGCTTTTTGAAACATGGTAGGAGACTCAATATAAATTTGTTATTAATATTTCCGCGATGACCTACATTTCCATATTGAATTATTTAAAAAGAATAGTTTTTACTTTACCTACAATAAAAACTATTTTTTTTAATACTAATTTATCTAAATTAGGTGTTTTTGCATTTAAATCATTGTTGCACTAAATGAGCGTATTATGTAATATATTTATTTAGCAATTAATAGATTTACTAAATCAGTGTGAAGATAAAGCTTATTGTAAAAAGCAAAGGAAGATTGCGGAAATTCATTCGAAATGGGTACCTAAAATACAAGAAATATTAGTTCTACAACATAATTATAATGTTTGTATGCCTGCCACTTATTTCGCTTTCGATTTTTGCCTAACATAAATATTTGATATAATGTCTTCTTTATAATTTTACTTTATTTACTAAAAAATCATTAATCGATTTATAATCATCTATATAAATATATGTAGAAATGTATATAAAGATATAAATGATAAATAATCGATTATATGTACAAATAATTTAATTAATAATAGTCTCTACATTAAAGTTATTAAAAGAAGTAACAAGGCACGTAATTACGCGGTTTTAGGTCAATCGCCAGCTAAAATCTATATTATGAAGTTTAATTTTATATGTTATAGAAGTATTTTTATGAGCACTAGTTGTCGCCCTTGACTTTCTTTAAGTATTTACTTTATTAATACTATTTTTTCAGTAAATAAGTATACGATTTAAAATAATAGATAAAACGCGGCGTTAAGTTCCGCCACTCAACTCGCCATATTTGAATATTTATCGAATCTAGGACCTTCACCTAAATTAGTATTAGTATTGTAGCTTATACTTTTCTTAATAAATTTTAATAATTAGATATGTTTATAATTTCATTAAGCGATGTTCTTACGCGATTAGCAATATCATTACAAATGACCTTATAGAAGCGATTTTTATTAACCGGTTAATAAGTGTTTGAATAAATAATAAATGTATACTATAAAATATATACGCAGTTGATACATCATATAAAACGATGGTCGTGGATTGAAATATGTCGCAATTTTTCTCATGATCTTATTAAGTCTAGTGACGGGATGCGGCGTTAAGTTACGTTTCTTGTTATGCAATGACAAAAAAAATAATAAAAATAGAAACCATAATAGTTTATCAGACAGAGAGATTAGGTTTTCTATTCCATAAAATGACGTGATGTCTGTGTTGAATATATTGACTTTACGTTAATTTCTTCGGTCTGGTAACACGATAAAAACCGGCGTTGAGTTTCGCCATTCAACAGGCAATGTCTTGAAAATTGGGCAGACATTAGATAGCAGTGTCTTAACACTACGTTCCTTCTGCCTAATCTGGTATAGGTGGAATACAGCGCGAAGCCGACAAAAAAAATCACAACTTACCTACAGGAAAAATCTTAAGTTATTATTGCGCATTATAATTACTTGACAAGTTCTAAAGATATCTATAAAAAATAATTAATTATTACTAATATATAGCTCTGACGTCCAACTTATACGCTTTACATCATATATTTTCTTATGACGTATGTTTATTAAATTATTAATTTGGATTTTTTTTAAGTTCACAATATATTCTGAATATAGGAGGGTAGGAAGTTCTTTTTTTCGCTTTAGAAAGACAAGCCGCAGCGGATTTGGATTCCGCCGCAAAACACACAATATCTCAATTTCGTTTTTAAATTGACTAACGAAATATCAAAAATTAGATTTTCTCTTCTCAAATAAAAAAGAAAATATTTTATTAAAACTTTGAAAAAGTCGAACAAAGCCACGGTCGAAGGTTAGTTTATGATAAAAATCATAATAGACGATCGACAACTTTTATTCTACGGTTTAAGTAGTGACATGTGGGCTCTTTTCATTAAATTCAATTGTTAAATTGACGTGAAGGAATTTTCTATCAAAAAGTTTTATTGGGTTTTTAACCTTTTATCACGAAAAAAGCGCTGTTTTTATAATATTATTTCTATAGCTGTAGAGTATGTTGAAGGCACTAATCTCATGAAATAGTTATTCCAATTTAATATTTTTTTGATATAGTCCATTTATGAGGGAAGGACCTAGGCTATATCTTAATAAGTAATTATCTCGGTGTAATCTGCAGTCCTAGTAATCTCAAGTATATAGGATGTCACGTGTTGTAAACTTCTTTTGCAGGCGAAACCGGAAATAATAGCTAATATGATATACTCGTACGTATTTTTTTTTAGTTTTTTTTCTAATTATTTCTTATCATATATTCATCGTATTAAGAATAGGGTAAAACCCGGATAGTTGCCCCACTTTTTGAAAAAGCTCTTTTGTTAGAAATGTATACCACTACATTACCTATTCAATGTGTGTTCTTAAACATAGTATATTAATCTTCTAACTTAGCCAATTTTTTCAAATATAAATATTATTAATTTTGAGTACAGCCTGTTTTACGTGGCCTCTAAAAAAGGGGATAGTTGCCTACTATGGCGGATACTAGCCTAACGTTAAAAATGGTTCGGGGGATACTTGCCTGTCTATTTTTTTTCAAATAAAAACGAACTTATATTAATTTAAGTAATCTATTTTTTGTTATTGAACACAATCTTTCATTAAGTATTAATCAAAGTCAATATAATTATAAAATTACAACAAAATAGACTCCAAAATGGTAATTAAGTATCCAAAATAATAATTAAATATTACTATTTATTTTAAAGGTAGAACAACAATAAAAATAAGAATTAACTTTGGCATAGCATCTATTAAATAAGTATTCAGTTCTAATTACTTACTGAGATCCTTTATAATTATTACCTAAACAACACTTAAAAGTACTAAGGTTTTAAAATTTTAAATTTGAACATGTAATTTTTTAATTTAAAAAAATAATTAAATATTAGTATTTATCTTAAATATTAAAAATAATTATGGGAATAACTTTGGCATTAGTATTGATTATTACCAGAAGCCAAGGTTTTCAATTTGCCACATCTCATGCAATGGTTTTTGAATGTTGTATAAGTTTCATGCAACCACATTCGACACATCTCACATTGTATCCAATCTGATTTTGATTTAGTTAAATTATAATTTTCAAAACATTCTACACAATAATTATCAACTTTAACTTCTTTGTTGGAATTTCATTTTTTTGAATTTGCTAATTGATATTGCTATTTTGAATTTCTTAAGGTTCGAGAGGATATGCCATAAATCCGGGATATTTCGTTGATACTTTTTTGTTTTTATTTAGATCTTCAAACGCAAGTGCTAAGCTATCTTCTGTCCAGCTGATGTGGCGCGGCACCACGCCTGGCTTTCGTTTATACTTGCGAGGCATTTTTGCTGTTGAGAATTTATTTTATTTAAGATAAACTATAGTAAAGCCCAATAAAAATATCACCAAGAAAAAAAGGTAAAACCAAATGAAAAAAATAACTAAGAAAAAAATCTGTTTGCTCGTTAAAATGTGTAGTTACGGATAGTTGCCCCAGGGCAACAATCCGCAAAAGACAGTAAGGCAACTATCCTTTTTGATACGGATACTTGCCCTTTTTATTTACAAAATAAATAAAACATATTTAACAAGAAAACGTTTATTACAGTGCAATTTAAACTCTAATGCAATCAAAGAAATAATTATTTTACGGAAACCGCAATTAGTTATAATTATATTTAACGGAGATTACTTGCCAATATAATTCTGACGCTCGTCAAAGTATCATCGCGGAAGATTTTTACTCACACGGACAAAACTCGTGCACCTACTTCGACCGCTGATGCGGCACCGAGTCCTACGCGGGGGACGCTTCTTATTATGATCAAAAAGAAACACTGTAAACACGTCTAACATAGAGCATTTGAAACTGAGGCAAGTATCCGTCCGAGGCAACTATCCGGGTTTTACCCTATAAATAAGAGTCAAAGATATATTTTTTTTAATTCCGCAAATTTTTCGAATGAATTTCCAAGCGCAGTAGTGGAGATAAGAAAAGAAGATAAATAATTACATCAATATTGAGGCTATTCAGGAAATTTACCAATGCGAAGGGCAGCACGTTGCGGTCGCCCAGCGGGGCTTCCCCGGACGGCGATTGCTGTGGCTGTAGCAATAAGTTTTATTATTATTATATCTGTATAAATATCTGTAAATAGTAATAAAATGTGAGAAACTTCTCTTTATATTTTTAGGTACATTTACAATACAAAATTGCAATACCAATTTACGTAATAAAATAAATATTACTTGTAACTTCAACTTAATTCAAGTTTTGTCAATATAATTGAAAAATTATTTAGTACAAATTCAAAATAAAATAATTAAAATGTTTTTGTTTGTAATATGATTCTATTTAGTCTAAGCCGTATCCGTTAGGCATCACAATGAATATCGATACAATTGTTATTATATTTTGACGTAAACAACGTCTAACATGACAACATGCACATTGCACATGCATGCAGGTATGCACATGCGTTTATATATTGAATGAAGAAAACATAACTTCACAAATAAAATGTAAATCCAAATTCATTTTTTTTAAATATTGTAATAAAAAATGTAATGTAGCGAGATTTGAAACAGCGTCTCTTGAATATATTTTAATAGCTAGAGTTCGCCATCCAAAAATTATAAAATTTTAATTCAATTTATTTACTATCCTAATAAAAAAAGAAAGAAAATCGCAAAACTACTTTAAATACGAAAAAAAAGCATAAAATCGACTCACACAAAAAATAAAAAAAACTTTAACTATAGGCGACGGACGATAAACTACACTGATGTAAACTACTGACATAACTAAAATTTTAATATTTAATTTCAATATTTAAAAATCTTAGCATGTAAATAACACTTTCAAATACAAAAAAAAATACACTTGCTACTTTGAAATACTAAAAAAGCTCAAAATTCACTCAAAAAAAGGCAAAAAAATCCAAACAAGATAAAGATATAAAAAATATTATTTACATCAACTTTATTGATTGACGATAGTAAATTTACCAGTGCGAATGGCACGAGGCTCCTCTCGCTCATCGTGGAGTCCGCTGACGGGGACTGCTGTTGCTGCTTCCGGTGGAAACGGAAAAATATTATTATAATAAATATACTAATCTTATTTATATTTTGCAATAATAATAATAACAATAAATGACATATTATTTATTTTCCATTTTTTCAGACATTTTTTGCAGTTTCACGCTTTTCCCGTATGAAAGAGTCGGCAGAGAGAACCCTATTCAATATTTTCCGCCCAAATTTTAAAATATTGCGAGGTGAGTAGCTGAATTTAATATAACACTTTTGTCTATCAGATAGAGAAAATATAAATAAATTTAGAAATTTGTGATTTTTCACGTTTTCCATATCATGAAAGGTAAAGAGTACTTCCATTTTTAGAACTAGAAAGTATTAGCTCAACTTAACCATAAGTTTTCATAAGTACATGGGAGAAACGAAAATATTAGAAATTTAAGCATTACATCGGGTAAGAATTGAATCCACTAACATCATGGTAACAAAATCTTCCTATTACCACAATTTTTCTATTGATTATTTTTATAAAGGAATGAGAACGTACGCATTAAAAATCATGCCAATAATATTCTAAATCACAGAATTAAATCTGAAATATATCACAGAGCACTTCATAAATAACACTTATATTTTGTTGGCAAACACTCCAACTGACACACGAGGAGCGTAAAAATACGAATAAAGCAAATTTTAATTAACCGTTGTTCCAAAAAAACTAACCACAAAAGTTCAACTGGTCCGCGTCGAACCGTTAAATCTTAATTTACTATAAAAACTATTATGAATGAGAAATATGAATATCGAGAACCGGTTCCTAAGCAAACAATGCTAAAACAAAAAAATTGGAACAGATTCGCAGCAACAAATAACTGTCATCACCCCTTTCGTGAAACAAAGCGACTTAAAAAAATTTGAAAAAATAAAATTACAATGAGCCCCTAATCCGAGCCGTGGGAACCCGACAAATGCTTACCTTGAACGAATATGAAACTAATTTAAAAAGTAATTTTTGTTTCAGTTCACAAATTTTAATTTTAAAATACATGCTATGCACAGCTTTGCATTTAACTTCCGTTTTGTAATAAATGACAATTTGAAATTTTTCAAATTATAATTTGAAACTTTTTATGTTCTAGCATTATTATTTTTTATTTAGGCTGTATAGATTGCTACCTTCGTCAAAAATGTACATATCAAACAAATATTAGCCAACTGTCAAAAAGCAAACGTATATTATTTTAGTACAAAAAAGGTGGTGATTTTAAAGAAATATCAAATAATGTTATCGGGTTAATAAAATTATCACTGATTAATGTAATCAGTAAATTTTACATATCCTTTGTGGGGCCGGATGCGACAGAAGGACAAAAACGATTTAATAATATGTATGACGGCCCTTAACCCTTTCTTAACAAAAGCTTCACAACATGTTGCTGGTGCGTCTTGTCTTTTTTTTAAGGAAATAGCGATCATTCAAATTCGAAACGAGTTTTTAGACCTCTGAGGTCAGTCTATCGATATGTTTTGGTGAAGATACACGTACGCGTTATATTATTAAATTATTCTCCTATATTTATTTAAATTTTTATTAGTTTGTGTGTTTTGGAAAGTGCAACGGATAGTGATTTGACGAACTACTCGTATAATGAAAATTAGAGTTATGTATACGGAACTTTGCCTAAATGCAGTCGTTAAAAATTTGATTTTTTTTGTAATTCCCAAAAAAATATTTTTAAAAGTCTAATATTTCCTAATTTGAATGATTTCCTAAACATTTTTGCGTTTCAACTTGTAAGGTTGCCGGCGGGCCGCGTAAGACGATCTGACTCATATTTTATGATTTTTATGATTCATCTCCTAAAAAAATGCTTTTATTTCAATATATTTCACTGTTTTTCTTGTAACATTTATTACCGTTAATAAAATAAGAAAAATTATAATATATATTTTTTCAAACTGTAACTATATTCAAGCCTAATATTTCTAATTGAATAACACTTCCTAAATTTATTAAAAAAATGCAACTAACCTGGATTTCATTGACCAGTTTTTCTGCCAACATCTTGTGGTCAGGAGTGGCGGGTGGCTGAGGAGTTGGGGGCGCCGGTCCTGGCTGGGTATTCTCGACCTGCTCCTGCAGGGGGGACTCAGGACGGCTTCTGTTCCAAAAGTCCTGCATCTTGAACCTCTGAGCTTCCGTTTGCAAGGTCGGTATGTGTAAAGACAGAGGTGCAGCGCGAAGGTCCAAGGCACTGCCTCCAGCAGCTGCCTCGTTGCCCTCTGCCGCAGTCATCTTGAAGGAGTTGTGCAGCCAGCTGGCCACGAAGTTCTCCTCCTCCTTGGGCGGCTCCAGGAGTCGCGGGTACGGCGGCGCGGCGCCCGGTTCGAATGCGCCCTCGCCGCCGACCGCCTCGCCTTCCTCCGCTATTTTTGGTACTTTTGCCTCCCGCGGTGAGTCCTCTACTTCCGTCTTCCGATACTCATGGAGGTCCCTGTACCTCTCCTGGAGCGCTAGGGATATGTTCTCATTGAAGTACTTCAACATTAATTCCAGCTTCGGGCGTATCGTCACAAGGAATTCATGCGACGGTCGCCGCGCGGACCTGTAAAGAGCTGGCGGTCAGTGCTCGCGAGTCAGGCCGCGTGTTTACGGTGTCGCGAGGGTCGGGAAAGCGGAAGCGGACCTCCTCGAGGCGCGGGCGGGCGACGACTAACTTCTTGGTGGAAAACTTGAGCGCCGCGACGCTTTCTTGCGGGGCGGGGCGGACGCGCGCGTCGGCCGAAGACGCCGCTCCAACTAGCAAGACGCGGCGCCGCCCCCGCCGCCTTAGACGCCGCCAAGAACATCCCCTCCGGCGTCGCGCCCGCGCGCGCCCGCTCGCGCCCCGCGACAGGCGCACGCGCCCCGCGATTTTTCCGCGGAAAAATGTGTCCGGTCAAGGAAAAGACGCCGCCGTGCCCGCTCGGACCTCGCTCGGACCGCAACTATCAGCGAGGGCGCCCTCTCGCTCGCCGCCGCCCGGCGCCCGCACCCTCGCGCCACCCGCGTTAGACAAGGACGGATATCGCAATTTTTTCTAAGCCGC
This sequence comes from Heliconius melpomene melpomene, assembly GCA_000313835.2. NCBI lineage: Eukaryota > Metazoa > Arthropoda > Insecta > Lepidoptera > Nymphalidae > Heliconius > Heliconius melpomene. Next base: position 279,127 of record HE670877.1, on the reverse strand, counting down.
TATTAGTGAGGGAGGAAATAGAAAAGAATGGGTTCTTTCTGATTTTTTTCTTATTGCTCTGTCTCGCTCTCTCCGAGGGGTTTTGTATAGCGTCGTTTTGTTCGGAGTTTTTATTATTTCTTTCCGTGCCGCCTACTTTACTATTGAATTTTTTTCATGTTCAGGCGGAGCTTATCATGGGATTTGGCCAACGGCCTCTAATTGCTGAGTTTTTATTTCATTTTTACCTAAACTTGGAAAGTTTTTAAGATTACACCTACCGCTTGTTGGACTTTAAGCTTTACAGATCGAGTAACATTTATAAATGTTTATTGTATAACATGATTTATATAAAAATAGTCAGTAGCACTAGGTACTACCACTACACTGTACTCTAATATCATAAGAACAACTATTTTATGCAACTGACTGAATTTTTTTTTTACGACTGACTGAAGTATTCTTTTTACGCTCTAGGTGTAAGTCGTCAAAGAAAATTTCTCATGCACAAACTTTTCTCATCGCTACCCCACGACAGATGGCGTAGCTCGCTACGAAAACCTCTACGATAGTACTAAGATATCAGATTAGTTTTATTATAAATAGCGATTTTATATTAACTGAATATAGAATTATTTTATTTTATTCAATTATCTATGGGATATTTATTTATTTAATACAAATTGTAAAAAGAAAAGAAATTAAATATAGTATAAAGTTGTTATTTTATATGAAGTTTTAATAAAGTATTTATATAATTGGATAATTGTTTTAATGACCCTTCTTTTTAAGCAAACGAATTAATCAAAAACATTTTAACGCCAAATTTTGAGACATGTTTGTTTAGTGGCGGAACTCAACAACGTGCTTTGTCTTATAACCGAAACCGAAACCGACTGAGTAAGCGAAAATAATTTATTCCACTAAGTGGAAAATGTATCCACAACCGTCGCGCTTACAGTCAAACATTGTGTCTCTTGTTTTTTTGTGAAAAATGAAAAAAAGAAAAAAGAATGAAAATGAAAAATGAATCTCATACTATTGTAATTCTATACAAATGTATTCATTTATAATGATTTTTAATGACGCAGGCGGAGTCACGGCCAGCCGCCAGTGATGTACAAATGATAACATTAATACATACATAATGACAGGCGTGGCCGTAATGTATGGGAGTGTTTTTTTTTACGGTCCGTAAACACGATTGTTCTAGTAGACGAGACGAATATACTTATACTATACAAGTAATATATAAGGCGGAAATGATCATTACCGATTATTACCGTGGTAATACTTCTTTGTTTTTTTTAAATAATAATAGTTAGCAGAGAAACAAGATAAATAATTATTATCGATTTTTACTCAGGTAATATATTTTTTTCTTTTAATGTTTTTTTAGTTTAAGCTTAATTGTAGGGTTTGTATCGAAGCTTAAGGGTTTTAATCTAAGATTAGAGGTTTGAGTATGAATTAAATTAACAAAAAATAATTTAATGTTCTTTTATAGATATAAGATAAATATGTTACAGTAAATGATTTAACGTTTTCGAAATATTATTTGCAAATCAATTTTTACTTAAATACCTGAAACTTGTTTTTTCAGTGCACATAGCACTGCTATCGAAAATAATATATTCTCTTGTATAAATACTAATAAAACCTTCTAAATGCCTTTAAAAAACATGTATAAAATAGTAATATTAAAGCTAAATAACAAATATAAAATTGACTAATTTTTATCAATCCAAATATTTAACTAATATGAGAACCAAGAATTTCGATAAGAACCTGAAGTAATGAAAATAATGAAAAGCAGTGGTTCTTATCTAAATCACAAGCCTTTTAGATAAATGAAACAACCCTTTCTTTGACGCAAACCGTTGCAACTTCTATAAGAACCTATAGTAAGTTTTTTATATGTAGGTATTTACTTAAATAACAGAAAAAAAAGATAATAATTATGGCTTAAAAAACAAAAAAAAATTCAAATAAATAATAAAAAAAAATTCGAGTGGAGTGTCTTAACTATGTTCCCAAGTTCCCTCTGCTTTTCCTGTACGTATGATACAACGTGGAGCTAAAAAATAATAAAACATAATATTATATGTTCATTTGGTGACAACAATGACGTATGTATTAAAGCTTTTTTTAAATATTGCAGGAGACGCGATCAAAGTTTATGAAAAAAAAAATGCAATTGCATCATTGTTGCACCAGGCGAGTGATAAAGTCTATAATATTAATTTAATTTATTTTTTCATAATTCTAATAAAAAGTAAGTACTTATCCACTGAAATCTAAAATTTACCATAAAGTCGTTGTCTTAGCTAAGTATTAAAAAGAAACGTCAATAATAATTATTAATATAAAAAAATACATTTCGATCTAACCCCTCATGTAGCTGACCATCTGTTATTAGTTTATGATATTAAGAAATAAAACACGGACAGACGAGCGAAGTAAAGTAATATCCGGTCACATAAAGTTCGGCCTCCTTCGTTATAGCTTTGGGGGGTAGCTGTATATATGGGCTTGTGTTCGCTGATGGTCACAAGTTCGAGTCTCAATTGGGGTAATCAAAATGTATGTTTACTTTTTGAGAAAACGTATAAAGTTTTTTTAGATATTTTTTTAGATAAAACCTAATCTTTCTAACTCTAGAGGCAGGAAACGAAAATAATCATACCCCCATGGGGATCGAACCCACAATCATCACGTTCTCATCCAGGCACTGCATCCCAATAGACAAAACCTATACCTACAGTACCTACCTACAAAATATTATTTTCCTTCACGAATTATAGAATAATGTTTTTCTCAGACTTTGCAATTGTATCAGTTTTTAAACATGACACACTGATTGTGACCTTTGTAGCCCATAAATACGTAAAACTAGGTAAACTACTAACATTTAAGATTTGTTCAAGCTAGATATCGATTGCTGATTACATAGTGTAATAAAACTCTGTACATATAATTTATTTAACTTAATTTTATTACTAATGAATTTATAACTTTATTATATTTTTTATTTATTAAATAGTATGGGTATGAAATTGGTATGGTAGTGGAGGAAATATCAATTAGTCACTAGATTCACTTTTTCATATAAATTATACATAATATAAAAAGCAACCAAGTCCGAGTCGAATTCGCGTAAGAAGGGTTTCGTACCTTTATCTATAAAAACGCCATTTGCCTGTTTTTGCATTCGAACCTCATTAATTTAAATAAAGTACTTACAAGTTTAAGCCTCACAGTACTACTATCCTACATAGAACGGTAGGCAGAGAGTACCTACTTAGTGCGCAAAACACTCCTTTCCTCATTTTCACCCCAGTATTCCATACAACATGTATAGAGTAGCAGAACTCAACGCCGCACTTTGTCTTGTAACCAGAACAAGAATTGAATCCACTCGAGTGACAAAATAAAAAGACGTAATTCAATATTAACTTCCGTTTAACACAGTAATTGTATCACTACATCAAATATTCCCATACAAAAATATGCATTCATTTAAACTTTCAAGTTCGCGTATCATTCATCGAAAAGCTCACAAAAAACAATAGAAAAAGTAACATTTAAGCTTCCTCCTTTCATTGAATCAGTTCCGGAATAAATAATGCAGTCATTTGACCCTTATGCAAATGATATCAAATATCTTTAGAGGAGAGCTTTTTGTTTTTTTTTCTGTTCTTCCGCAAACCGGTTATTTCCGGTATTGTCTGACACGTCATTGTCTCCCTGAGAACAGATAAAAGATAAAAGATGCTTGTTGCAATGAAATTTGAAGTTTTTGCCAACGTGAGAACTTATCTTAGATTAAGATAATGTGTATAATTGTTTTGTTTTGTTTGTTGTTGTTATGTTGGTAGTGTGGTGATTTACGTAATTTTTGTAAATATTATTATTGAGGCCAGTTGTGGTGCAGAGGCGCAAACGTGCAACTGCAGGAGAGACAGGTTGTGGATTCGATTCCCACTCAAGGAAAGGAAAATATTTATTAATATTATGTTCATTTCCTCGCTCTGGTAACTGGTCTGCCCGCCGATTGATACAATAATTAAACAATAGACTGTACTTCTTTAAAATTAAGAATTTTTTATTTATTCCCGAAGTTATAGTAAAATATCATTAATTAACTTAATAAAATATTCATTTTGAAGTAACATGATCGAATACAATGCTTAGTAACTTACAATTGTATGTGATGTAGGTATAGTTATATTTTTAATTTGTAGTGTTTTAGAATATGTGAATCATAAAATAAATTTAAAAAAAAAATATAGAGAAAATAGTTGAAATACTTATTTTTATTTTTCGATACAAATAATATGTAGATACGTTCTCTTCAGTATACTTTTAGGAAAAAAAAATATTCAGTATAGAAGAAAATACAACAAAAACAAAAGATTAACATTACATAACAATCTATATAAAATTAATAAAATAGAATAAACTAAAACAGAAGGGAAACTAAAAAGTTATTAGTAAGAGAGCTAATGGCGGCGCGATCACGCACCGCGACCTATTTTTAATCATTTTTGGAAGAAACGAGTGGGGTTGTAGAAATCAATGTATGGATACAGCTTTTTAATATATTTAAAGTATATAAAAAACAGCTGCACGGTGTATAGCCCGCATAGCTAGGCAGAGGAAATGTACTTAGTTCAAATCTTTCTTATTCTAATCTTAAATTAAAATTCAAAAATCAAGTTATGTTGTATCATAGTAATTAATTGTTATATATTTCTTACAAAGCAATTTGAAAAAAAAAAAATTACTGATAACCATTTATGTGTCCGAAATTACCAAAAAAATAATTTTAAAAAATCTATGAATATAAAATTTTACCGTTGCCAGTTCAGTTCAGTTGTTCAGTTTTACCTGAACTTAGAAAATTTTGATTTCTCATGTACCTATGTATACCTACATATTTTGGGTAATTTGGTAATTTTGGGGAGCCCTAAGAGAAGATTTTCCACTTACACCTGAAAGTCCACCCAAACAATGTTACAAGCTACTACTAGTCTACTATATAATTCAAAACAAAAGCCATCTCCTCACCAACCCCCAACCTGGCAACGTAAAACATTATTGATGGTACAATTCCGTGACAAGTGATACCTACTCGTACACTGTGAACGTCGAGCGGGCCGCGGGATCGATATCCGGCAAACGGAATTTTTAATTTACCTACAAAATACATATATCGATATATAAACTATTTTTATTTATATCTTTCTCATCTAATAAAATTGTACAGGAAATTCATATTTTTTTATATAAATTGTTCCAAGGTTGTATTTATTAATCAATCTGTAGGTTTTTATTCGGTATTTTTCCAATATTTATACTGTATCTTATTTGTTCTTTTTATCTTTTTAAGGGAAAAGATTGCAGCTCAGTAATTTTATTATATTTATTTACTCTGACATACGGCTTCTCAAAAGTTGAGCTTAAAAAGAAATATTCTTCCCACAAAAAAAATCGAAAAACGAATGTACGACACATTATTAAACATAGTCTTAATAAAACATTTGTAATATTACAAAAGTAGATGATTAAAATTCATTCAAAAGTAAAAACGAAATAGAAAGCAAAAAAAAAACATCCCTCTCAAATCGACCGTTAAACAGAAGCCAAGTATCAATTCAAAAACGTTTACAGATAAAAAAAGGAAAGTGTAAAAAAAGCACCCTGTCCAAATATTGCGTGTCAAAGCCCACCGCCGTTTAAAAAAAAAAGAAAAAAAACCCACGATTGTTAATCTTAACACATTTGCTTAGAAAAAAGTAGCTGACATGAAAAAACCGCCCTAACATTAGCTCGACCAATGGAAAAGAAAAAAAAAGTGTACTTAGAAAAAAAGGGACTTAATTGGCTCGTGCCGCCCTAGTTGCTTTTTTTATACAACTTTTTTTTATTCCATTCACGTTTGGACGTGGGGTGAGGTTTTTTGTGACAATTATGCTTCCCGCCAACAAATTATTTAAGATTATAACCTTTTAAACGATGTTAACACTGCATTATTTAGTATGTAATTTATGTTCGACTTAATTTACTACCGACTATTAGTTGTGTTGTGAATAATAGATGTAGTGTTTTGTATTTTCTTTTTGTTCTTTTACAAAATCATTAAAAAATATATTTTTTGTGTTGCTTAAGAAACAATTAAAATTAATAATATTTTATATATCAATTATTTATAAAAGCTCTGAGGCATAAGTTTTATTTCTCAGTGGTGATGGAGCCAAGACCAGAGTGTTGGGACTCTTCAGAGGTCACTGGTAAACTATTTGAATTTAGGCTCATACAATTAATAGTTCTGAGCATATTCTATAGCGCTTGTATCAATTGGTGTAGGAAAGCGTGATTTTTAGTTTTTTTTATTTTATATCATTATATCAATTACTATATAACCTTCAGGATTCTGTATAATCAATATTATGTTAGGTTTTAATATAAATATCACTCAAAGTCAATATATTTAATGTATTTTTTTATTTTTCTGATTTCATGCAATAGGTAGGGATATATGTATATTTTTTTGTTAACTATTTTATTTGTTTTTTTTTATTTGCATTACTTAGAAATTAGAACCCGAGTATATGTTTGTTTATACATTTTATAATATTACAAGCTTAAGCTAAAGCACGAGTAATGGCGTACAAAACATTACTGTATCCTTAAGCATTTTACGTCTATTTATCGAAGAGATTTAATTGCATATTTTTTTAGTTTAGAATCCTTTGGTGAAACTATTACGTTTGTTTTTTTTTTCAAGCTTTACGGTATATTCCGCGTAGAGCTGGTGAGAAACATTGCTTTGTCTTATTACTAGAGCGAGGACGTAATTATTTCCCCCGAGTGGAACATGAATCCACTACCATTGCATTCATTATTGCATTAGATGCTGTCCACTACGACTTCAAATCTTTCGTCGATAATTTTATAATTAATAATTTTTATTTCATCCCTAAGAAAATAATACATTAAAAATATCATATTTAAAAATAATTAAAGTTTTCTAAATATAAGAAATTAATAAACTATTCCATATAGTATTTCACAATCATGTTTAATATGTATATCAGCAATTTACATACAAAAGATTATAAAACCTCATTATCTTTATAATGTACACATTCATTATTAAAATAAAATAATAATTGATAAGAGAATTAAAAACCTTGTCACGGTGACATCTGGTGAACAATAGTTGAACTAAAGATATAAAAAAAATCTTATTGGAAATTTTGGTTAATGATTCAAACGTTCTTATTAGAACAACATTTTATTGTATTTTTAATATATACTTAGAAATCATATTAGTATAATCTTAGATAGTTGAAAACGATTGGTAAAAATTGCTAACATATCACAAAAAAATTGAAAATGAACATAAAAAATAATTACTGTCAAGGTCAAAAATATTCAAAAATAACTCAAAAGTCAAAAAAAGAATATAAAAAAGCGAATCGTATGAAGAATACTTCATACTCAAAGTCAATAAAAAAGCTGCGCAATAACACCTTTCTAGACAAAAAATACACTTGATGCTCAAATTTAGATTAAACTTGTCAAAAAAACATAAAAAATCACTAAATATTACATAATAAAAAAATAAGTTATATAATTACCTTTCCGTTAAAAAGAAAAATACAACCGACCCGCGCCACGACAACTTATAAAATTTCCGTTTAAAACACACAGCTCATTATCTTTTTTCTAACGAAAAATACTTTATTTTGTGATACTAAAAAACTGTAAATATCATATAACATTATTAAGTTTAAACTTTATTTATTAATTGATATGATTTAATTTAATTTAATGTTAATTCTGATATACGTCTTTAAGGAATGAGACTGTTTCGTCTTGGGCTACTTTATTGCCCACTAGTGAGGGGATAGCATCGTCTTAAAACGTAGTCTGTATAATTTTGCTGAGATTTTTTTATTAATTTTTATGTAGTTTTTTTCTAATATATGCATATTATTTTTTTAAATTAATAAAGAAAGTTTCATTTTTTGTCTGAATATGTGCAACGATGAACAAACTTCACTCATAGTTTATTTTTAAAGAAATCTATAATATTTCTTTAAATGTACCTAACCTAATCGTTTCTTTTTCATTTCACAATAAGTTTGTATTCACACTACAAATAACAAAAGTAATTACTTGCTTAATAGAAAAAACCTTTGATGCATGAAAAGAAATTAGTTCTAAATTACTACAAAGGATTCTTAGAAATTTATGTATGGACATAATTTTTTTCCGATACTAAGTGACTGACAGCCTCACAGTTGAAACTACTGAAATTCGTAAGGGATCGGATAACAATGAGATTTTCCATTTTACATTTTTAAGTCGACAAAAAAAATTCTAAATACACAAAAGAACTATAAGACTTGAAAACTTCATTAGTCGATCGACTTTCGACTAAGCGACCACCCAAGTCTACAGACTGCACTTGCAATGCACATCACTATCAACGCTTGTGTGCGTTATCAGTAATGCACTGTAGTACGTAGATAAAATTTTGAAAAATTCTCAACTTTTCCGCGATAACCCCGCCCGGACGCGCCCGGACGCGCAGAAAAAAGCTTCCAAGCTGTATTCATAGTGATTATTTATTTATATCACGATATGTTATAATTTTTTTGTATACTTTTACTTTGTATCTTAGTAAGTAGGGTAAGCAAAGGGAAAGTAGTGTTAGAATACTCCGTTTCCCGCTTTCCGTTCAACGTGGCATTGTGTATGAGTGGCACAACTCAACGCCGCCCTTCATCTTGTTACACTTAGACACATTACGTGCTTGCTACATTACAAAATGTAAATAATATTTAGCCTAGTCCAGAAAAAATGTTTTATTGTATAAATAAAAAAAATGTTACTAAACAGAAAATATTCTACGTGGTAAACAGTAAGTAAACAAATTTTTGCAAACCGTTTTGTTTAAATCCAAACTTAATTCAATAAGACAGTATTATGAGTATTATCACTGATATATCGATATTTTTTTAGCTTTCTCTGGATGTGCATTCTAGCAGAGTACCTAGAAGAAACCAAGTATTCAAACTTGTGTGTTGAGTTCCAGAACTCATTGCAGTGATTTGTCTTGTCCATTCCCCCGAGTGAGAATTGAACCCATAATAATTGTATCGGAAATTGGAGAATGTGTCTTTAGCCTTAGTTCCATGGTTATCTCTGCCTATCCTACACACAGAAACCAACTAAGAAGGCCAACTAAAAAAAATATTAAGTAAATTATTATAATATTACAACAAAAACAACACAAGCGATCCTCGACTATAAATACAGTATTTTATAAATAAACTGCACGTCCAACAAGTATTATTTGCTATACGTTATCACGTGTGTGTACAACAGGGTGTCTTTGTGAGGGTCTAGATAAAACTATCAGCCTAGATTATAACCTGGCTAGAATATAATGTACTGGATGTAGACTAATTATAATGTTATAAGTTATGAAATGTGAACAAATTGTTTTACCTGTAAGTATTTTTAATTTGGTTGTGTTTTTTCTTCATTGCGTAATTTGGGTGTGTTTGTGTTCGTGTTATTTTAATAAATGTAATATTAGTTAAGTGGGATTAAATATGGCGTAATTCAAATTTAAAATACTTTTTTTTGCTTCACGCTATATAACTATAGCAGGATATGCTTAGGGAATCTAGTGTACATACTCCTTTCCCCACTCACCGCTTAAATATCTAGACTTGATGAGTGATGGAACTCAACGCCGTGCTTTGTCCTGTCCTGTTATTAAATGTCCTGTTGTCCTGTTATTAAATTGAAGAGAGAAAAGTCTCTTTAAAATATTTTTATTAAAATTAATATTAGCAAGCACTTTTGACTGAGTTACCACTTCTTCGAAAGAGCAGTTCTGATTAGAAGAGCAGGAGGAAAATTCAACAGTTGCTATCTAATTTCTTTTAAATAATGTTCCTATAATTTTAAGGCAAGTAAAACGGAGTGACATCACTTATAACCTAAAATCCTAAATAATATTTCTGTGTATATTACAATATTTCTTTGTTTCTGGATATATTATAACATATTTTTAATTCAAATTACTTTTTGCAAGCGCTTTTGAATAAACATACGAATAAACATAAAGCTACCACCAGGTCGGACGACAGTTCTGCTGAGAAGCCAGTAAAAACTTTACATTAAGTAAAGGTTACATTTTTATTATTATCAACAACAGTACAAAACCATTTTCGTAGAATTATTAATAATCAAAGTATTTTTTTTTTACTTTTAGTCAACAGCACCGTGCAGCAGGCTTAAACAGAGGACAATCACAGAATCACAGAAGTCGCAGGTTTAACTGAATAATAATTGGTGAAATAATAAGTAAATGGACTAAGAGCAGAAAAGGTGATTATTATAAAGGGAGCTTGTTTTTTCTATAAAGGTTATGGTAAAACAAAAACTTATTTGCACTTTTTGGAATATTGCAGGAGATGCAATCATTTGCTTAAATAGTATTTATTTTTTTTATTAATTGGAATTACTTATATAAGTAATGTACCATTTTTTGCTTCACGCTTTATCCCAAGCGTTGTAGCCAGAGAGAACGGATACCTCTTTCGGATATTCTTTCTTTCTCTGGTCTACTATCATCAGACTCTTTAAAACTATTAAAATAAAAACCAGCCAAGTGCGAGTCGAATTTGTGCACGAAGGGAAGGCCATACCATTACCGATGGTAGTAGGTTCAATATCACTTAAAATGATTTTCTAACTCAATTTTTTTATAAAGATGGAAAATCCTTTATCTTGTCTAATGTGAAAAAGAATAACAATATTTTTTTCATCATCATTTAGGTACACTTACAGCAATTTTCTAGTACCTAATTAATCACAAAATAATTAACTAAGAAACTTATTAAAATAAAGAAAATTATTTAAAATCACGCGGAAGAGCTAAAACGTTTTAATTGCTGCACTCAATTAATAAACTAAAGGAATTCTCTAATCGACTCCGCCGTAAAAAGATATATCGTGTACAGGACCTATGGTAATTGGACTATCTAACGGTTACCGTTACATAGACAAGCTTTAATGGTAGGCTTTAGAGTTTTTTTTTCTATTTAGTGATAGAAAAAGACCATGTGGTCTGGAGTTGCTCTGTTTTTTGGTTTGGTTCTTTCCTTTTTTCATATGGTTTTTTATTATTTTGGTTGCAAGTAAAATATATCTTCTTTTCTGGGATAATTGAGTGTACTGACGCTAAGTTCTAGCTGCCTATACTGATTTGTCGAATCTTTAAATAAAAGATTTAGACTTTTGAAAATATAAGTTGACAATAAATTTTACTAGTGTGTGAGGTAATTTCTAATTATAATATTCAAAACGTGTACGAAAATGAAAATCTTAATTTTTTGTCTTAAAAAAGTACCTAAAAATGATTTAAATATAAAAAACAAAAGCTAATATAGCACATAATACTACAAAATAAAATCAAGTCTCAAAGAGCCAAATGTCAAATCATTCTTTTTTTCTTTTTTTTTTGTTCCATATAAAACACTCTATTTAGCTTGACCTGTATCCCGTACCTATATATTACAGTACGCAAATCCTCCCACGAACACATATTTGCATACATGTTCTTGTTACCAGAGCTAGGAAATTGAATAAATTCGTTCCCCCGAATAGGAATTGAACCCACAACCGACACTTACAGTCACACCACGCCAATAAAAATAATTTATTAACATTAAAACGAAAATTAAATTACAGTAATAATAAAATGTAATACTCCTTTTCAGAAAGTGGGTTTACGTCAATGACCTGACCGACCGGCGGCCGCAAGCCTAGATTAATGAGGAAGCAGACTAATTAAGACAAGTTTATCTTTCACAGGTGAAAAATTACTGGCAATCATTAAAATGACGGTATATAAACGAACTTTCATTATTTTATTTATATGAAAATTATAAAAATTAATGATGTGCCATTAAAAAAATATTTGTCATTAGAACTAACATTGTAATTTATATAATTTAAGGGTCATGTTATCAATGTTTTCTAAATAAGGAAAAATTGGCCGGAAACGTAGTGATTGGTCACTAAATTACTTTCATACTTACTTGTTTGCTATAAATAATACAAAAGTAACAAAAAAAAACGAGCTTAAAGCTCTTTTTTTTCATAACAAGGTAGGGAAAACCTAGTGTTGAGGCACTCTCTATCTTGTCCACTTTTCATTTTTCGAGATATTGAGTTGTGAAACTCAAAAATACTCTAAATGAGATCGAACCGAAAACTATAATATTTACTTCACCTTCAATGCACTAAAAACTATACAAAAAAGGAAGTAAGAATACGCAGTGCACTTCCCTTAATTGGATTATAGTGTAACGGCTTTAGTGCTAGCAATTAAGCTTTAATAGTAGAGAAAGTAATAGGTTTTACTATAACTATATTATAAATCATAGAACACACTAAACACATTAAAGAAAATATAACACTTCGAAAATATTATTTTTTTCAGAGGGAACCTAATGCTAAGACACCCCCGTTCCCTTCTTTTCCCCCAATTTTCGTACCATTGCCTATAAAATTGCGGAACTGCACTGCGCTTTGTGTGTTAGAGCGGAAAAATCAAAATAATTTAAAAAAAATCCCCTGAATGGAATGGAACCCACAATCGTTGCGTTTATAGCCAGACTGTATAATTGCACCATGATGTACTTAATGGAAGGATTCATACAATATTTAACTTTTAATCACTAAACTTATTACTTATTATTAAAGAGAGGAGAAAGAAAGGAGAAAAACTGCAATAAATATCTCTTTTCTCTATCCTTTATTTTAAAAATTCGAGAGAGCACTATTTTGCACTTCATTAATCATAATAAACCAATTAATATAGCAACTAGTTAGAACGTAACAAAGTATGTAACTACGAAATAATTGCGATAAGGCTTTAGACACTATTAATTTTACATAATAGCCTATACACGACTGGGCCGCCATAATATATTATTTTGTATGTAAATCTTATTTTAGTATGAAAATTGGTGTTTTTTATTTTAAATCCTCTTATTTTTAGAGATGTTTGGATCCTATTTTTCACGCAGTATATATATATAAATTAGGGTTAAGACACTACGTTCCTCACTTTCCTCTCAATTTTCTTGAACTAGCGTGTTTAGAGTATCCAGTAGAACTAAAGTACCTACTTTATTTCAGTCCCAAAAGAGACAGTTGCTTAGAATATTTAAGCAAAATCATTAATTCATTGAAAGTGATTTTTGTAACACTCATTTGGTCCAATAATGACGTAATTACCCTTTTTTAAGAATATTTATTTTTTGTTATTTTTATTTTATATAATTTATTTCTTATTATAAGTCTAGTCTTTACTCTTCCAATATTTCAAAAAGTGCAAATGACATGAAAATATAGTTTATCTAAAATTACAGGATTATTTAAACAAATATTCAATTATTTAATTTATATCTTGTTTTACTTCTAGTAATATTTAGAGAGGTACATAGCACAGTATCACAGCTTCTTTAATTCCCACTCAAGGAAATTCATTGTTTTCATTTTGCGGCGTTGAGTTCCGCCACTCAATACTAATATAATAATGTCTCAAAAATTAAAATGTTTCTTTAGAGTACAGCGTGAACCTAAAAAAAACATGACAATACTTCTAAAACATAAGATATACCACTTTATCATCCATTGAACGACAATCTTACTATATGAGTCAGTATTTTCATAAGCGTCAATCTCAAGCAGTCGTGAGGGTGTCAAAGCTAGACGACCGCTGGTATTACATTTGGAATACAAGCCTACGACATTCCTTGTAAGTTAATCACATTCAGTATTACAATTAACAAAGGCATTAAATAAGTATATTGAGAGAATTTGAACTTAAATTGGAAACTTGAACCGCGGCGTTGAGTTACGCCACTTAAGAACCAAAACAAACCAACTTCGGATATTTGTAGGTAAATATTATGGAGAAAATAATTTTTAAATTTTTAAATCAGAAAGAAATATGGCTTTCTTATGCCACACAATGTCAATATTTTAACGGAAAATGGAAAATCGATAAAGTTTTTATTAGAGTGAAAATAAAAAAAGCAGAATCATTTCGTTACAAAAATTAAATACTTGTACTGTGTTTATAATATTAAATTACAAAATAAAAATCCATATTTACATAATTATATAATAAAGATTTATTCATATCTATACCATTTAGATGTTTTAAAATTTGAAGTAGTTACCTAATATATAATCAACAAGGCATCCACTGCGCTATACGGTAGTTTTCTTATATTTTTTATAACGGAACTCTATTATAGGATGCATTTCACGACTTTGAAGCAATCCTGTTTCAATATCGTGTCAAACAAAACCAGTTGGAAGGTATAACATTTTCTTTTAACCTACAGTAGAGTTACTTTGTGAGACACGTCTGCCCTTTTTTATATAAACATAGAATTTTAGTGTATTTTATGGATACCTATGCGTTTTTTTATATTTTGGTTACCAGCTTCAGGCCGTCGTGACGGGAACATAAACGTGACGGTCGTGGGTTTGATTCCCGGGTTCCCTTTGCCTACCAGGGGGGAACCTGGGAACTTAGTATATCTTGCACTTAGGGATGTGCAAGATACAGCGTGAAGCTATAAAAATACTGAGGGCTATCACGTCGGAACGATGCTAATGAGACGAGACTTTATATTCAACTCATGTTATTTTTGAATAATATTAATTATTTTGTTATACCTCTACAATACTAATACTTAGAGAAACTTACAAACGCCTTATTTTAATTTTATTTATCATTCTTTATTCTTACAATTAAGTTACATTTAAGTCACTTCCGCTTCCTTTTTTATGACGAATTCTCAAGGTATTGTTGAGTGGCGTAACTTAACGCTATGCGTTATTTCATTACAAAAGCGAGGAAACGAAAATATTAACTATATATATTTCATACCCTCCAGTGGGTTTCGAACCCACGACTGACGCGCCCACAAAAGCACGCCTGTTCCCTACGCCACGTCGCCCTCATTTTTTCCATAGATAAAAAAACATTTACTTATTATTTTCTTTTTAATACTCATTTTAAAATTGCCAATATTGTAAAGCTCCCATTAGAAATTCCTTTAAAAATTCTAAACTACAGAAACATCCACGCGGCCTAGCACAAAGCTCTAAAAGAAAGAGGAAAAAAGAAAGGGAAAAAGAAATAACGACCGCGAATACCCCGCGGGCGAACGAACTGTGAAAAATAAGACGAAAAAGTGCGCCCGCGCACATGTGCGTTGAAACACTTTTTTACAATCTATCTATACATAGTGGTTTTTTTCTAAACTACACTTACTAGGTATAGTTTATGTACTTTCGTTTTGCCTATTTGCCTTTAATCTATATTTTCAGTTAGTGTTAAAACACTTCGCTCTCTACTTTGTGTTGTAGTCAGTCATTTTAAGCTGTAGCAGAGCAGTGATTCAGCGCCCAGCTGTAACATGAAGATGTGTAGGTTCGATTCTCATTCGATTATGAGAATATATTGTCTCGAAAATTGAGTGTAAAGTGGGAAAGAGAATATTTTAAATAAACTTCATATTTCTTTTTATTCAAAGAAATGGAAATATACAAATACAAATAATATAAAATATTCAATCCTAAGAAAAGAAAGTTGAACTTAGAGGTTAGCTTGTATTCCCGTTTATATTCATTTCCATTTTAGTTTCTTTATGTTAGTTATGAGATGAATGGTCTGGTTACAGAATAGGCTTGACCTATTCTTATGATTTCTAAGCTTAAGCCGACTTAATACTGTAAAATGTGCACATATTTTTAATCTTACCAAATATGGTAAAATCTAACAAATTATTTCTTATGTGGAGCAATTACTTATTTTCATGTTCGCACTCCGATAAGAAAACAGCACGGTGTTGAGATCCGCCTATCAAATCCCGATTTGGACGGATTCTAGAGAACGAAATGTTTTGACACTAGCTTCTTTCTATTTATTCTGCAACTAAAGACGAAGCCTTGCAAAAAGAATATTCACAAAGAACATACCTAGTATTTCTCTAATGTCTTGATGTCTTCCTACATAATCCACTTAAAACCGTCTCAAGAGAAAACTACCTCTATTTACAATTAAATAAGGTATAAAATGAATTTATATATTGTAATGAACCCGTCGTTCAGTGATTTAGAGGACTATTGGAGACTTTTTAATTGATGCCTTTTTCTCGGCTTGTTTATAGTAACCGGTTAAGGGCAAGAAGGTCTTAAGGTACATCTTAGTAGAATTTTACAGTTTTTAAAGTTTTCCCCATAGTTCTACTTAGAAAAAACAAACATATTTTACAGAATGTATAAAAGTCTTAGCGTAGCTGGATTTAAACCCACACTTCTTCTTGATAAGTATATATTATTTTAGTTTTTTACATATATATTTCTCATATTTTCCCATTTTATTGGATACCTATTTTAAGTCGGGATTATTTTATAATATAATTCCGAAGGGAAAACGTCAGGGTCCAAATTGAACCTATAAATATATTTAACTGATTTATATTTTTAATAATATAAAATATCTAGTTTGGTAATATTATAAAAACGAAGAATTTGTTTGGTTAAAGGCGCTGTAAAATGTTAGAATTTTTTAGTTGGAATTGAAATAATTTCGCTGGCGCTGAGTTCCGCAACTCGATACCCAATGCCTCGAAAATTAGGCGGAGTGTCTTAACACTACGTTTCCTCTACACATATTGGCTATATGACATTTTATGGGATACAGTGTGAAGAAATAAGTCCTTAGAAATGTCTAGCATTGGCCTTAAGATACTTTCTTAACTAACGTGCAGATCACCAGCGGGGGCATTAAATTGGTGTAAATTTTTACGACGACACTAAACTTATACTGTTTCCTTACTATACCCTATTTTGAACCTAATTAGGTACGCGTTATCTCTATAAATAATAAGAAATCTATTACAAAATATTTCTAATAAAGATACTACTGTTTTATATTTTACTTTTAAAATTAATTTAACTTTTTTTTTCTTTATACTGCATATAGCAGAATAGACAAAGGTAACCTAGTGTTAATAAATTCCTTTCTTCACTTTCTTCTCATTTTCAGAGACATCGCGTGTTAATAATGCTCGCCACGTTTTGTCTCCTTACCAGAGCAAGGAAGAGTAAATGACTGAAGTAAAAATTGAACCCACAACGGTTACGTTTACATACTTTACTAATCCAAAATTATAAATATTAATAGAAGCCAATAAATAACTAAAGTATTTAAGACAGAAGTGCACATGTTACGTAACCGACTATCGGTAAAATTGGTCAAGTGCTCTAGATAGCCTCACAAAAGGATCGACATATCAATAAATACTTCAAAACCATTATAATTTTCGCAATTATATATAGCATTGTATTTATTTTCAAATATAAACGAATATTGAGCGACGGACCGTAATCGCGATGGGGGGTACCGTTATATTTAAATTGCATTATTTTTCCTACTTTGGTAGACTAAGCGCGGCGTTGAGTTACGCTAGTTAATAGGCAATGTCTGAGAAATTAGATAGAAAGTGGTCAACGGATTTTCTCATCTTTTAAAGATAGGTTTTACTGTTGTGCGGGAAGAAGCGGTGTATATTGTATGAACGACTTTTTACTAGTTGAATTAATGTTTGTCTGTACACGTGGTGGTTGTAGGTTCTATTCTTATTCAAAGGAAATATCCTTCTAATAATTTTTTATATAAAAATATTTCTTGTTACCTGTTTAAATAACATTGTGAACTCAACAATATTGTAGATGACAAACCACTACCGTAACTATAATGGTAGGCAAATAATAAGGCAATTTGTTCTTCACCTTTCACAATTACTACTTTTTTTTTTTTTTTTTATTTTAAAAAACTACATCCACGGGCTCATAGTTGCCCGTGCCTTTTTTTATTTTAAGAAAGTCACAATTACTACTTATATGGAGAAAATTTAAAAAAAACTACCCACTCCGGAATCCCCCTAAAAAAAGTTTAAGTAGGTATAATTATCCAATAATATCCAAATTATATTGATTGCCAACACGGCGTTGAATTCCGTCAATTAACACGCGACTCGAATTAGGGCGGAATCACACTAGGTTCCCTCTGCCTCCACTGCTATATAGCAGCAATGGAAAAAATCTAAGCCTATTAAATTCCTCAAGTATAATGATTCCGAATAAAAAAGGTCATTGAGAATATCTAGATAGGTTATTAATAAGAACACGGTGTAAACGTCTATTATTGGATGTTCGACATAATAGCTAACGTATAAAAAGGGTGTGGATGCATTTAAAAAACTTGCCTGATAGACCTCTTGTAAAATAATCGTAAGCAGATTTTAATGAAACTTTGTAAGCTATTACAATACGTGGAAAATTGTAATTTCTTGTTGTAAAAAAAATAATGTTATTTTAATTAAGTTTTATTATATCTATCTAGAAATATAGGTACTTATTAGTTGTATCAACTCTGGTGACGTGAATTACAAAAACTGTTTTTTTGTCAGTTTTCATAGGATTTTTGGAAAATATTCACATTAAATATTATATTTTCGTCTTCTTTACAGAGGGAGCCTGCTCTGAGAAAAGAACCTAATGGAATCCATCTACAGATACGTACAATACATATATAAATTTTGGACTCCAAATTCTTTGTCAAATTTTACAGACGAGTAAAACCATAGAAAAAAACAATGATTAAAATTACTGCATATCAATTTTCTATCGTTTAAAATAAAATATTCTTAAAAAACAAAATTAAAAAAATAAATCAAAATCATTTAGCACAAGAAGTCTTAAAGAAAATCAGAAAATATGTTATTCTATAAAAATATTAATATGTAATCTGACTTGTATAACAATTACATTATGACCCGTATTGCATTAAACATAAGATCTATATTAAAAAAGTGTTTAGAAGAAACATAACGCTGGGGCCAGTGCTCAGCCTTGCCTAACCTGTTTTTTCTACATATCACCTTACCTATTCTAAAGTAACACAATTACTAAGACAATGCCAATTAAGTTTTTACTTTTAACGTATTATTCGAGGGAGTTACGAGTTTTTATGTGATATACATACATAAAATGTCTCATTTGGAGCAACAATGACGTATTTGTACTTTTTTATAGGAATAAAAGTTTGTAGATGTTGTCTTATCGCATAAATTAACATGTTTAACTTGTTTTTTTTAACAATAGTGTAATTCCGTCAATGTTGCAGCAAATGATACATCAATGATTTAGTGAACGTTGGATTGAAATTAAATAAAAATTATAATGTGACGGTGGAAAATACTTTTTTGTGTAATTATTAGCTAATACGGAATTCCTTATTCTAACTAAGGGTGAGTGGTAAGAGAGGCAGGAGGAGTCTTTGGTTGACCTCTGAGAACAGTCTCAACCTCTGAGTAAAGACGATGATAGTGGACGAAGCGTGAAGTATAGGATCCGTGAGAACACTAGTATTAACATAAGAAGTTCCAACATCAAGAAAAGAATAGACTTAAGATGTCTATCAAAATAACATCCAGGTTCTGTGGTTAGTATGGCTTCGTACATACAATACAAAATATTTCATTAAATTTAATGTATGTATTTAATTCATATTATATAATTAAACTAATATTTGTTAGTTATCTATGTAAAGTTTACACCGAACCTACATTTAGATAAACCTACATATTATATTTAAGTTTTTTTAGCATTAAGACAATTCTCGAAGCATTGTGTGTTGAGTGGAGGAAGGCAACGCCGGAAGTTATATTAGTATAAACTTATTAGACCATAGGGAATAAAATAGTTAGTATTGCAGAGATCTATTCTACTGTGAAATAACTGAAATCATCTCTTTACTTAAGAAAACTTTAATTTTAAAACTGAGGAATTAATTATTTTGATTTCCTATGGTAACACGGCAGAGTGAGGCTTTGAGTTTTGCCACTTAAAAGTCTTGAAAGTTGGGCAAATAAATGTAAATGGAGTATCTTAACACTAGGTTATGTCTGTCTACCCTGCTAAATACGAAATACCGCATGAAGCTATTTTTTTATGTTTTTAATATATATTATTTAATTTCAAAATTGTGATAATCATAAAAATACGTAATACCTATTTGCTAGAATATAAGCTTCATTGAATATCAATAAGTGGATAGAACGCATGTAGGTACATATAAGATAATTAAATTATCTATAAAATATTATAATTTGTTTTAATGTCGAAACGAGTCTCATGCTTTGATTATTTATGACTTATGTATTATGTTTGTATTAATATTTTTTTATTAATGCTGAGTTCGAATTTGAGTAAGAATACGTAGTGTTGAAACACTTGGCTCCACACTTTTCGTTGACTTTTTTAGCTCCTGCACGTAGCAGGGTGGGCGGAGGTAAATTGATAGCCGCGCAGGGGCAGAAACGTGCGAAACACTTCCATTATAAAGTATAAAAAAATGAAGATTTCTATTAATTTACATCACCAAAATCAAATTCAATAATACCCTACCCCACGTAACTAGCAGTATATATTCTTACGCAACCTAATTAGAACGGGATGCAGTCAGATCGAGCCTTTGATGTTTAAATATTCCTCTCACATAGTTTCTTAAACCAATTCTTGATTTTAAAACGAAAACTCATGTTACATTTCGTAAAACCTAGCAGCAGCCTTCGGTTAGTCTTACAAACGAGAATATTCTTTATTATTAGTTGAAATAAGATTTAGATTTGCTTTTCACCCGTAAACTCCCCCCTACATAGCTGCGAGTGAGTCAACTGCGCGGGCGCAATTTTGCAACCAAAATTCTACTGGTTTTAGACAATGGCATTATTAGGCGTTAGACGCCATTTTGTTTAGATAAAACGAGATTTAAAGCACATCTATACATTGTTTCTAAAAGGCTAACTAGATAGTGCTATATAGAAAAATAGTTATGCTAATTCACAGCGGCTTTAGTGAATGTTTTAGTCCCGTTTATATTTAGTCTTTATCTCCTTTAGATCGACTGGTAAATACCATCTTGGAAATAGTTTGGTTATAATTGTAAATGTTTAAATGTATTTTTTTACAACAAAATAAGAGAGGCCGTGTCAGGTTGTGAATTCGATTCTGACTTGACTTGACAAAACAATTTAATATTTTTATTTTTCCGCTATGGTAACGAGACAAAGCACAACCCAACCCGGTTCCGCCATTCAACACGCATTGCTGCTTGATGTCGACTTTAAAACATACATTTTTACAACTGGTAATTCATAATTTTATTGGTCCTTTTTTAAGAATTATTAAGCAACAATGAAATTATTTCTTTTAATCGACGTCAAAAAGAGAGATTATCAGTTCAAAATGTACGTGTATGGTATACATGCCTACTTAGTTGCAATTGTATAATATTTTTTCTTTCAGCCACCAGAAAAAATATATTTAACATAACTTTTCTGGAATGTATGATTTTTTAAAGTAAAACAAGAATTCTGAATACCTTTCATAACAAACCTTGCCAACACTATTTCAAGAAACACACTTATGTCACAAGAACATCACTAGTTACTTACATAAATGTCAAACAATCATATAAAAAAACAGAAATAAAACGTACATAATATCGAAGTAATTGCGTGTTTTTCTTAAATTTAGTTCCATTTGAGGTACAAAAAGCAACATTTGTAATTTTGCTAACGACAATTATTATTATTGCTAAATTACTTAAATTACTGCTATAGAGTCACCTACATATACCTATGTATGTTTATGCTTAATAAATAATACTATTTTCTGTAACTGTAAACGCAAAAGATTGAGGGTTCGATTACCATTGGAAGAAAAAATAATAATATTTCCATTTCCGAGGCAAAGCGCCGCCTTGTTGAATTTCGCCAATCAACACGTAATGCCTCCAGAATACGGTGGAAAATGGGGAACGGAGTATCTTAACACTAGGTTCCCTCTACCTAAAATGCTGCGTGGGGGATACAGTGTGAAGCACAGACTACAGAATGAAAAGAAATACACATATAATATGTCTTTTTTAATGATTTACTGCTGTTGACATGGATTGGTCTTGACAGCGTCACCGCTTTTTTTACGTGGCTAAATACTGGCAAAATCTGAATTTTCCAAGCACTCGTTTTGCCTCGACACCAGACAGAAGAAGTTAAAATACTAAATATTTCATTTCCTCAAGCGGAAATCGAACCCACAAACAACCTGTCGCGCTTACAGCCCCACTGTGTGCTCCTGCGCCACCACCGGCCTCAGTATTTATATTCGATGTATACAATCATACACCCTCCAAAGGTATGTCAGTATTACGACAGCCGATGACAGATGTGATCAAATGACGTTATTATTACTGTACAATGAATCATATTACACCATTAAATATTTTTTTATAAAATAATCAATCACAATGGTACCTATATCATTGTTTATATTACTAGCGACCAAGACGCGGCTTCGCCCGCTTAAATTTATTTTTATTATAGCCATTCACAACATAAACAAATTCTCATATAAATTTTAGCCTATGTGTTGTTCTTATGTATAAGCTACATTACTGTAAAGTATCACCAAAACTTGATCAGTAATTATTGGCGTGAAAACGGAACAAACATCCTAACAAACGTTTACATTTATAATATTAGTAGGATTTCAGTATATACCAATAATCTATAGATGCAAAAATTCCTATTAGAGCCCTCGTGGCCGCTCTGAAGTTAGCGATAGATGGTGGCGCAGATTTCATATTAAGTTTGTTTTTTTTACTGTCGATAATTTTTTTCCCGAGTAAACAAATTGCAGAATACCGAACTTCAGAGCGGCCACAACTCGTCGACCGAACTATAATCCACATATCTACATATATGCGCAAATAATTTTTGCATCTATTTCTAAACTAGTTGCGTGGGCTACTTTAAACATAGTAAAATGTTCGAAAGAGCTGGGTACTATCTTGATGTTTGTTTGCACTGGCTGAAAGAAGCGAATCTGGCGTTCTTAGACCTAGTGTTCACGAAATGCAATAAAATATGTAACGTAAATTTATTTTAGAATTACTATAATTTTGTCACTCCTGAGGGTCATCTCTCAAGACAAAGTGCGGCGTTGTGTTCTGCTACTCAACACTCAATGGCTCGAAAATTTTGAAAATTGGATACAGCGAAAGGAAAAAAAGAACCAAGGCAAAATGTTTATCGGTGTATATGTTCCTATGTAATAAGATTACATTATACAACGTATTTCAATAAAAGAAAGTAGATGAAGGAAGAAGAAGAAATAATGAATATAATAAAACCTATTATATTTTTTAAATAAAATTGAAAATTTCATAGTACATTTAACCTGAAAACATACAGTAATTAACAAGTAAATAAATCTAAATATTAAAGAGTGATCTAATCTAAATATATACTATATATATAGGTAACTAAGATATGTATAACTCGCAAAGTGAAAGTGAAGACCGGCTTCAATACTGTTAGCACTATAAGTTTTATTATAATTCCTAGGATTAACACTAGATTTTATGTTTGCAATTGCCCTTTATTCTAACTTATTGCTATTTTTATAGGTTACTTGAGACATAAATGATTATGAACTACCCTCAGTGATTTTTTGCCTAGCATTAATCATTTTAATGCTTAATCTTGGTGGTGTTAAGTTTCGCCACGCCAAATAAATGGAATGGAAGAAATGGAAAAGGTAATTGGTAGCATTTAATTTTAAATGGGAATCATATGAATATAATTAAACTGATAAGTATAATTCATAGAAGTAGAGGTATATTTAGCACAAAAGATCCGAATGTGCGATAGTACGTTAAATTGTTTTTTGCTTTATCGTCAGTATATAAAAATGAGTAATTTTCTCGCTACATTAACAACACACACATTACCATTATAAAATTATGTAACAAATAATAGCTTATTGATGGAAGTAGGTATATAACATGATTGTATAATTGAAGTAAATTTTAAAATTCATTTTACAATAAGCATTAGATAGATTGTCGATTAATTTCCCACTTGAGGAAATTCCAATGAAATATTTTCATTTCCTCGCTCTGGTAACGAGGTAAAGCGCGGCGTTGAATACCGCCACGGTATGGGAATGTTTCATGGGAACGGAGTGTCTTAGCACTAGCTCTTCTCTGCCTATGTGCAATAAGCGTGATACAGCGTGAAGCTAGCTAGCTAGCTAAAAAAAGGTAAAAATTTACAAATGTATACACTTTTTAAGCCTACACATTTTTCTAAACGAGAATCGAATCCACAACAACCGTCACCACCACCAAAAACCACAAAAATAAACCAAAAGTTAAAGATCAAAAAGCTAACGAAGCATAAATTTATTAAACGCCCCTACCGCATGTGAACACCTCGGCTCTAACTCAATCTATTTTTGATGTTTAGATCGCTGCAGGCGCAGTTTTATGCACAATTTTGCGCCGGATGAAACAACCGCCATTTTTACATGTACGTACGCGCGCTGTGTGTATGTATGTATAGGGAAACGTATCGCAGGAAACTGTATGCTATTTTAAAATTTTATTTCGTCTAGGCGGAGTTTTCTAGAACATGGCCGGCTTGGTTTATTGTTGATGAAATCTACAGTTAATGAGAGTTATTACGTATTTTTTCAATTATTATGTTACGCGGCGTTGGGTTGCGCTAATCGACATGTATTGTCTTGAATTTAAGTGGAAAACGCAAAAGGGAATGTAACACTAGGTTCATACTCTGCAGGACATAGCGCGAAACTTAAAAATCAACCGAATTGAGAACCTCCTCCGTTAAAGTCGGTTAAAAATTACATCTTTGCGTGGTTTATACTTATACGTATATATGAAACTCAACCCCACATGTGATAAGCTAGATGCCAAATAATATTTCTATGATAATAATTAATTTTCATTTTATAATTTTTTGGATATCCTAAAATACAATATTTATACTAAGTAGTTTTTCTCTAAGTAATTAAAATATATTTAAAAAAATCCTAATTATTAAGATATTCCGTTGACCACTTTCTGCACAATTTTCGAGATTTTTAGCGTGAAGTGGCGGAGCTTAACGCCGCATTTTGTTTTGTTACGAAAGTGAAGAAAATCAACATAATTGATTCCCCCGAGTGGGAGTCTAACCCAAAACCATTACACATTTACAGTCGAAATTTGTATATGAAAAAATTTGACTAAAATAATAAATTCTTTTAAACATACGAGTATCGATACCCTGATCTAGATTTACTTGACTTCTGCTCTACAGGTCTCTCAATTAACCATTTTATAAAAATATTGTCAAATTTTTTTACATATTAGTAAATGAAATTGTTGAAATCATGATTAAAATGTATCATATTTCTTTATTTACCTAATTCAGGCTAAACTAAGAAGAAAAATAACACTACACATTTCATAAAGTCACCATATCTTTTTGTTTACTTTATAAATTTTATACTATAATATTATATAAAAGATGTATATAAAATGAAATAATATGTACCTATATAAATATCCAACTTTCTGAAGCCCTAAGTGTATTCTTTCAGCGCGATTACGTCACAGCGATCGCGGTCTTTTTATAAATAATCAAAAAGCGAGATCTGCGATGCCAAGTGCAATGGGTGCATCACAAAAATATCCACTAAAATTCATTTTCAAGGTTGCTGCAAAAATAACGCCGGATTTCGTTCTGATGCACTTGAGGCGCGCTCAGATCGACTTTCATCCGACCGCCTTTTGATAAAATAGTACTAGTAATATTACGTTTTATGAAGAAAATGTACCTGTCAGTTAACATGGCGATTGTAGGTTCGATTCCCGCTTAAGGTATTAATATTTTCATTTCTTTTCCCTGGTAACAAGACAAAGCGCAGCGTTGAATTCCACCTCCCATACCTACAACGACTTGAGAATTCTAAAAATTGGCTGAAAGTGGGAAACGTAGAGATTAGATTTGAGAGTATGGAACAGTATGACTTTAAATTTTATGTCCAGTATTTTTTTTTGTCTGTACGTTGTCTCTCAGTAACGGAAGAGTTTTATATAGGTATATAGATAAACGTCGATGTATCATTTCATCTATTTTGCGATACATTTTTATAATATGTATCTGTGCCAAAAGAAAATACATATTTTGCCAATTATACATTTTATATGAGACATATGAATTCTTCGTTGCATTTCAGCAATATAGTGCTCCAACATCAATTTCATAATAAATACGGATTACTCTCTCTCTCTCTCTTCTTTAAGCTTTATTCGTCTACTACAAAACAAACAACTAAACTTTAGTATTACTAACTAGAATTCAAGATTCTTATACCTATATAAATATATCTGGTTGAATACAGTTTACTCTTCATACAATTAGAATAAAAAAAGGTTTTTTAAAAGTTTTGTCTGTTAGAAAAGACAAACAGATTTATATGTGCTTTTACTATTGGTTAAGTTCCTTTAACATTTAGTGTTAATTTTATTGAAATTGGTTCAAAAATTAAAGACTTTTAAAGTATTATATTTGACAAAACTGCTACTAAATAATTGCTTTATTGAATTTACTGAAACTTTTAAGAAAAAAACAAATTGAACACAGCTATTGAATTTGGTCTAATGCATCACAACTTAGCAATGGCGTCTTCCCAAAATTTTAAAGTAAATATTACGTAGAAAAAAAATGATACATTCAATGTAGGTGTTATCTATTCACCAATGGTGTTGCCGAATTTCTAACACACTAACACAATACTAACGTCTAACGCCACGCACACATGTAACGGCGACACCCGATTGGTCACTCTCTTTAAATATGCCGCTCATTTTTCAAGCATCTATTTTTACGATGCTGTGTTTTTTATACAGGTCGTACGAGGTGCGAGCGATTTTGATGCTTTAAGTTTATTATAGTATGTTTAGTTAATATGTTTTTGTATTTTAGTTATATATTATTATTAACTTTACAGAAATGTCATCATCATCATCAAAGCTCCTACAGCCGTAGGTTGGCCTTACAGAAATGTCTCTTCAAATCAATATTTTAGTTTTAATGAAATCTTAAAAGCTTTTTTACTGTTTCATAAAATATAAAGATATGTAAGCAGTATTTAGATTAAGACAGAAACTTTTCCTTTTTTAATTTATGGAATCAATAAAAATTGTACCTATATAAGATTAAACAATAAATGTAGACGCTATACATATACAAATAATTTTAAAAATACATAGACATTTAGTACAAGAATAACTTTCCTAGTTAACTAATATTATTTCTAAGACTGATCCGTCACTCCATGACTGTGTTTCAATTTGTATTTAAAGTGGTAGTTGATACTGTTAACGCTTATGTATTATGTATGGCTGCGACCAGTTAAGACTTTAAGTCATGAACACCACTTCCTTTATTACTTCCCACATTTTTAAAAGGGAAATGTAAAATCAATTATTTACATATATATTTATTTATTTCTTGTATTTATCTATAAATTCCTATTAGTATAACCAAAACTGAATTCATTTTATCTAAAATATTTATTGAAAATATCTGTAAATCAATCAAATTAAATCAAATAAAATTGTAGATATATTATTAAAAAATATACTTACTTACCACTGGTATACCTTATACACTAACAGTATCAAGACGTCACAGTCAGCGTGCTCTATGTTTTTTGGCACGCCCGCCAAGCTTTGGTTTATGTGATGCGCTGTCAGAAACAAACAGACTTGTAGCCACAGTTTGTATAAGAAAATAAAGCTTTTTCATTTTTATATATACCTATATAAGGCCGTCGTAACTCAGTGAAACAGCGTCTCATTTTACTGAGTCGTTCACGGGTTCGGTTCCTGCTTGAGAGAATGAAGTATTTTTATTTTCTCGCTCTGGTAACAAGACGTTTGTTTATAAAAAAATCCTTAATAATTATTTCTGTACCTTGTGGGCAGAGATGAGAATATCTTAGTACTAGAAAAAATAATTTAAAAAAATAACCCTACTTCTGATGCCTGTCAATTACCTAGTAGGTTACATATAATGTGCATGTTCCAGAACCACGTGAATGCTCATAAGTTCTTTATCACCGACTTTGAAAAAACTTAAATTGTTCTTAAGTTAGAATATACCAGATTATAATAAAGAAGGATAATCTAAATATGACTTTTAGTTACTGAGAAATATTAAAAGAAACGTAAAGCCATAGCACTTGTGCTTGTACGCCTAAATAGATCTTCATACTCAAATATTATCCAATTTCAACAATTTCAAATACCTACTTACAGGTCAAACAGCTAACCTCCTTTTTTGAAATCGGTTAAAAGTGCATTTTTCCTAAGTCTATTGATAGCAATGTCTATTTGCAACAGTTAACGACACTACGCGCTATTCTATTGTCCTTTTTCCTGCAACGTGTTAAATTATTATCTAAACAAAGCATTGTTCTAGCGCTAGTGTTTTTGAAATACATTTTCATATAGAACCGGCGAAGTATCGATGTTAACTCTATGATGATATTTTTTTTATAAATGTAAAGAAATCTATCCCTCTGTCTAAATTTGCGTGCATCACATTTGAGGCCAGTAGTGGCGCATGGGCAGAAGAGTGCAACTGTAAATGCAACAGGTTGTCGGTTCAATTCCCACTCGAGGAAATGAAATATTTAATATCTTAATTTCCTCGTTCTAACAGAGCAAGGCTCGGCATTGATTTGTCTTACTGGGAACCCTACGTTACCAGGTTCCTTTTACCTTCCTTATGCTATGACATACAGCTTGAAGCTTAAAAAAAATCAATAAAAAAACGCGATTAGCTTGTATAACAACAAAAAATTATAAATAACATAATATTTTAAAAAAATCTATAGAAAAAGCGATAAGAGAACATCTGAAGTGGTTCCATTTCCCAATGGATGTGGTTCTAGTACCGATCACACTCGAAGGAATGACAACAACAGAGGAGCCTTATAGGTAAAGGTGTCCACACGACGCATGAAAGCCACCAAATTGTAGCGCTCTGGGAAAATCTCAGGAGGCAGAACATTCCACAATTAGTATATTCAACACATCCTTGGTTTACAGTATAAACTTGTAAGTCTGTTTATATCGCACATTTTTATATTATTCGAATGTATAATAACATTAAAGTCGATATTTATTTTATTTCATATAGTAGAGAATACAAATCCCTCTTCCTCTAAATCCTTCTTCCTCCTGAGAATTTGGACTTTTGGAGAATTTTTAATAGGCTGTTTGCAGGTTGACACTCTAAACTGACGTTATGCCACTAGATTGTTGTGGATTCAAGTTAATTTGAGGAAATATTTGTATTCAGGGTAAATATAAATACTTTTAGAACTTTATAGATTGGATGAAAATATGAGAACTTACGTTTCTGGAATACATTCGTCTTTTGAGAGGACAGCGTAAAAAAAGAGGGATAAAACGTGAAAGCTAAAAAAAAGAATACTATCTTACGCCACTTTAGTCCCAATTGCAATACATACTGAATCACCATTAAATTTGTTTAGAATAGTAGGTAATACGTATAGCATGTAAGAATTATTCATCCAATTAAAATGCTCTTAGGAAATCTCGATCGTTTATCGTTTGAAATGTAACAAACGGCGCGGCGTCCGACCTAGTACTGTTACCATCCTGTATTCTAGACTGTAGACTAGTATTAAACGGGTTCGATCCTCACTTTGGGCTTCACGCATACCGTATATAATAAGTTAAGCAGAGGGAACCTATTGTTCAGTAAGTCTGTTCCCCACTTTCCGTCGAATTATATTAGTAGAAAAGAGTGCTTTTTAATTTTTTTTGATTATATATTTTTATATTGTACTCAAATGAAGCTACATCTGAATTTGTGAAGTGATTTTGTTACCTTCCATAGTCACCATAGAAACCAATCATAAAATTATTTGTCAAAAGATATTTTGCCATAGATCTCATAATCAATATCCTACTATTATTTCTAGAAAATTTATGGAAACCGTCCAAGAGGATATAAAGTACTAATATATAATCTCTAAACAAAATAAATCTATAGGAAATGTATTAAATAAAATTTCTCATAGTATTAGTTTATTTTCAACTTCCAACCTTCGCTGGAAATGGATTGCGGTATTGTCAACGTTTGGTCCCGATTTGTAAAGCTTATTTTATAGGAAAAATCTTTCCCACGGAACAACTTTGACTTACCTACTTTGTATTTTATAGCGATACCGTTATAAGAATTTATAGTTAAGGAGAAGCGCTATAAATTAAATATATAAAAAAATCTTTAAAAAAAAAGTTATATTTCAATTATTTTTTTATTCTCGCTCTGATAAGATAAAATGTCACTACCACCCAAATCGTATTTACATCATTATCACTTTGCCAAATCTGTTAACACTTCTGTACAAATTATATAATAAAATACAATTTTTTTTTTTCTAATTAAGAAATATAGAACGATTTTAATCATTAAACAAGATTATCTCATTTATAACCTGCCTGGAACATACAACGAATTTAACTTTAATATATAATTCTACCATAATTAATATATAAACATAAAATTAAACTAATATCTAGTAACTAGTTATTGCGGTAAAGTGGCGAGTATTAACCTCTAATAAATAATAGTAGCTAGTATAGAATTCTAGTTAAAATATTCTATACATTTACCTTCTCCTATATCGTTTAGAAACCACAAATTTTGGTTTATTATATTAATAAATACATAATTAAGGGATTCTCTATGGGTTTTATGTATTTTTTATTTTTCCTTATGAAACATTTGTAGCTTCAAGCTTTCGCATATAGCAGGGTAGGTAAAGTGAACCTAGCTTTAAGACACTCCGTACTTCACTCTCCGACCAATTTTTGGGATATTGGGTGTTAGGTAGCGGAACTCAACGCTGAGGGCCACGCTGATTAATTTTAATATAAACATGAAAACTCAGGTAAATAAAATATCATAATGAATATAATTTTGGTACTGTTAAAAGATTTTTAGTTACATTTCTTAATGTGTGACTGAAGAGAGATAATTAAAAAAAATGCGTATTTTCAGTGGAATTTTGTAATATGTATGTAAATAAAATTTTATTTTTGTATATAGTATAGCACTAATACAAGATGATCGTGAGTGCCCTATCACTCAACATACAGTGTCTCTGTATAAAAAAATAATATTTGTAAAATAAAACATATAATTAAATTAAATGATCATATTTTTTTTGATTCTTCGCACCCTCTGCGGATGTGTCCGAAAAGCCGAGGATCGAGTGTGGTGGCGAGAATTGGGGAAGGCCTATGTCCAACAGTGGACAAAAGATGGCTGTTGATGATGATGATGATTTTTTTTGATAAGATAATACTAAGATTTGTCATACCTTATGAACAGTCTACAGTATTTTTATTAAAAAATATGTTTGATTCTGAGCTACATTTTTATATGGGCAACTGCGCTAGGTTTATTGAAATGTATGTAAATTTGTGCATAAACTATGCTAGTTCTTATATTACTGCGCGAGCGCATTAAACGTAAGCACTTTTCAACAATATCTAACCTACTGGAGAGCAGTTGAGGAATCTTTCACAAAAGTAGAGTTAAGACTCTCCGTTTTGCACTTTTAATTTCTTAAAGCCCGATTCCGCGTTCTAATTTACTACACCAGAGAAAAATTCGATATAGATATTTATGAATAATATAAAAAATAATACTAATTAACAAAATTATCCAACGTAAAATTTATAATAACATTAATTGAAAATTTATTATTGTAAATTATCCTTTTTTTATATTTCATTATATTTGAATACTGGATATGGAAATATTTAATACATCTAAATTTCACCACGTTTCCCTCTGCTTATACTGCTATGTGCGGGATACAACGTGAAGCTAAAAAAACGCCAGAATTTAAGCCCGTAACTACCGCCTTCAGTCAGCCAAGCTACAAATATAATAAATCGTTGTTATTTTTACATAATATGTTTACCATATAACATATATTTTTCCTATATACCCTGGCCTTACTACGTAAAGTGACAATGGGAACAGTCAACACGATAATACATGCTTCGTACGTACAAAACAACGTATTGCCTTTAAAAAACATTACGTAACTAAGCGCCGATCCTTTTATTGTTAAATCTTACCGTGAATATATAAAATATTCCTTTTTTTCTTCATCTATTATTTATAACGGTACCTACTTGAAAGAAGCGATCGCGGCGCAAAATATATGATTAATCTTCTATATGGGAGTTTTTTTTATAGCATAAAGCAGGGTAGACATAGTACGTAGTGTTCAGACATTCCGCTCTCCTTATTTTAGAGACATTGCGTTATACGACACTTATTACAAAAATTTAATAATTGGGACAAGTCATTATTCATTATACTACCAGCATTTCATAATTCTTTAAAGAAATTGAATTAAATTTAAAGATTTAAATTAAAAAGGAAAGAAAAAAGTGAAGAAAAGAAAAATGCTGAAATTGTAAATTATAAATAGTTCTTTCTGTTTACTATTTTAGCATTTTGCTTAAAGCTAATCCATGTTAGAAGGATTCCTGTATAGACTACATATGTAGGTTATAATCCTATCTAAATCTACCTAATACATTCGATGGAAAGTGGGGAACGAAAGTGCCTTAATGTAAACGAGGTGTTTTAACAATGGGTTCCCAGGTTCCTTTTGCCTACCTTTCTCCGTGCGGGATACAACGCTAAGCTAAAAAACTAAAATAAGTATATTTAAGTTTTCCAATGTTATTTATCACTAATTAAAAATATTAGTAACAAACAAGGCCGCTTAAAATCACCTAATTAATATAGGACCTAGATAACAATACGTACTTATGTTTGTATGTAATTGATCTTCGTTATTTTGTTTGTCCATCTACATCAACGATCAGCCTAATAAAATGCAAATTGACACAAATAGAATAGTTACGTTCATTCAGCTTTAT
Source organism: Heliconius melpomene melpomene (assembly GCA_000313835.2). Taxonomy (NCBI): domain Eukaryota; kingdom Metazoa; phylum Arthropoda; class Insecta; order Lepidoptera; family Nymphalidae; genus Heliconius; species Heliconius melpomene. Next base: position 246,099 of record HE670877.1, on the reverse strand, counting down.
TGATTAAAGCCTGAAAACCGACAGTTACAGAAATACTTCAAAAAAATTGCCAGAGAAATAATCTGGTTATAAAACCGATGGTTGTGGGTTCGATCTCGACTCGAGGCGTTTTTTCTCATTTCACTGCTCCGTTAGTACAAAACGCGTGTTAAATTCCGCCGTTGCACGCAACGCAACGGATAGTCTAGAAGGGAGTATCTTGACAATATCTTGTCTCTGAGATTAACCCCTACTAAGTAGGATAAAATTTCGTTATTTCGTTAAAAGTAAAATAAAATTAATTAAAAAAAACACTCAAATATATAGGTAATTACAATCATGTCAATACAATAGCTAAATATAAAAATATATACATCGCTTTCCGTCCGTTCAAAGTAGGTTTGTTAGTTAACATTACTACCAAGTTCTAATTAGTGGAGAAAGTTCAATCAATGATTGAAAAGCTCTAAGCTCAAAAGCTTTGGCGACCTATTTCTATAATTAATTAATTAAAATTCAATTTTAAATTTATTTTTATTTATATTTTTATTGAAAATGAATATGTATTATATTAAATCTTTATATTTTATTAAATCATACTAAGGTGTTATTTTGATATTAATTAATTGGTTTTAGATCTCATTTAAGTACAACAACTATCTTAATTATTCATAAAAAAAGTTTAAATAAAAAGATATAAGTACAAAAATAATACTTACAGAAAAGTAAAACAAAAATAATAATTAAGTATATAATATCTACATATATTTACAGAAAAGTATAAAATTGTATAAAAAATACATTTTTCAATAATATTAAAAACTTTTTGTAAAAGCTCAATCTAACTACTATTAAGTTTAGTGGTTTTTTTATTATAAAACAACGATAAACCATTGAAGTTAATAGTATAATACATGCAAATAATAACAGTTATTAAATACAGCTTTGAAACAAAATTTTCTTGCAAAGATTTTTGATTAATATAATTTATGTTAGGTACTTAAGCATGTTTTCAATTAAAATTATTTTTGCACTTAAAAAACGTAAAAAATTATAAGCCCAAAAAATTTTCCAAGTAAAAAAAAATTTAATATAACCTGCAAAAGTATTATAAATCTTCAACTTTTATTATGCCTAAAATCGTAATAATCTCAGAAACCATCGTGACCCAGCGGGCTTCTGATTGTAATACACGATGTTAGTAGGTTTGATCCTCGCTCGCGATTAGACATGCACAGCGTTGAGTTCCGCCACTCATCACATAATGATTCGAAAAGTAGAAAACGGAGAACACATACTGAGAACATGAAGTTCCGCGTGAACACTAACTGCCTGACGTCGCTTTTTTAATTATTTTTTTATGATTCTATTGAACTTAAGCCAAAATCAAATTGTAATAAACAAATTTGAAATATTTATATTCCATTTTAAATATAGGTAACTTACATCATTCACAATATGTATTTCTTTACTATATTTATTATAATGACAAATTCTTATTTTTGGATACCTATAACAGATTCGGCGTCAGGTGCTGAACACATTTAGGCGCGTTATTATACTACTACAATATTATAATATATTGCAATATTAATATTCTGTAATTTTGGCTAACAATATAAATCTAATTTTAATTTTATTTTTCATATAAATATTTCTTAAGTAATGCTCATAAAATGCCAGAACTTTACCTATATTCCGTCCGTGTCTTATTTTCCTATTTTATTTATTGTATAAATATTTAGAAATGTATAAAAATAATAATAAAGATGACTCGAATACGAAACTATAATCCATCCTTAGTAAATTAAACATTATAAATATTTATATAAACAATTCAAGAAAGAAGCGTAATAAAGTTGTCGAAATAAGTATTTATGAGCGCCAAAGCATTAATGAAAATAAAATGTAAGATTAACACTAATATTTTTATTGAAATTATTCGAAAATAATCATATTATAGAATATTTTTTTTGTCATTTATAAAAATTTAAAAATACAAAAAAAAAACACTGAACTGACCTTAGCCTCCATAAAGTCCGAACACAAAACCAAAAAAATATATAGTCTATGCTTTTACATTTCCAAAACCAACATGGCGGGTGCGCGCGAAAATATTGAACACTAATTACGTAATTGCATTTTTTTTAATTTCCCCAAAACGAATTTTCACTTTGAATTTTGCACAAATTTGGTCACTTATTACTATAATTTGTTACGGAGAAGTGGTTTTTATTAAAGATGGCGGTTTTTTTGCCGGTGCGTTGGCATTGTAGCGCACAGGCACTTTCAACACATTATGATCTAACACTGGCGGACTCTCGATTGCAGAACACACTTATTCTAAGTCAACTTACATTCGTTCATATTTGCCTGCGGGGCGTAGGGCTGTACTAGGACAGTACAATCAACACTTCCTTTTACTTATATTTTATAGAAACTAGAGAGGCCTACAGAAGTGGGAAAAGAATCAATCTATTTATTATTCATTCAGGAAATCTGTTTATTTTGTTTTTTTAAATGATATCTTAACATTATAATATTATATTTTAACTTGCATTTACAAAATCTATATTGATTTAAATTCTTACCTATTTTACATCATAAGAGTGTTTTATTATATGTTTTTTTCGTAATAGGTTAGATATTTTTTCAAACTCTTTCTTAGATTTTATCTTCAATTCAAGAAATTTCCATATTTATTAACATATATGAATATTTCAATACCGCTTAAATAATATATAATTATAATATAATTTATTGGCTGTAATTAGTATTCCTTTATATTTGACGTTACATGTAATTTATAGGTTTAGTAGAAAGAGATAAAAAAAAAGAAAAGGAGTTGCATATATACTAACACTAACGAATTTGTTTGATTTACAGCTTTAATCTCCGAAACTACTCGATCAAATTGAAAAAATATGTTTCTATTGGCTAGTACAGTTAGAGGAAAGCTCTGTGCTCGCTGTGAATATCATGGCAACCGCTTCGATGTGACCCACTGTATCTGTCATCAGAGTTATATATTTTTAATGAAGTAAGGTCACAATGATCGCTTTTTTTACCTTTTCTTATACATACTATTTTTTATTATACTGGTAGTTATGTTTTAATAGAAACAAGCCTCACGATAATCGTGAAATTCTTCGATTCCCACTCTAGAATAATTATTTAAAATATTTTTTATGTCTTTCGTTCTTAATATTCAATTTTATTCCTCGCTTCACAATTTGATTACATAGAGTGCACGATCTCTATTCAAAACGTAATGTCTCTAAATAGGACGGTGAAGAGAAGAACGGAGTGTCCACATAAGTTTCACTTAGCACTCTGGTTACTTAGCAAATTTTTTTTTCCCCGCTGTATCCCTTTTATAGCACTCTAGGCAGAGAATAACTTATTTTAAGAGACACCACCAAATTCTTGTGATATTGCATGTAGAGACGGACTCTATGTCGCATTTAACCTTGATACCAGAGCGAAGAAATGAAATTAATTAATTCCCTGAGTGGGAATCGAACTCACAACCGCCGCTTAGACAGTCATCGCCATGACAGCAGCGCCACAACGCAAATATATGTAAAATAAAAAAGCTTACATACAAAAAAAAAGTAAGCGACAAGCAACCCTAGTTTTGGCGTAGTACAAGAAACGTCTTGCATATAATAATATGTTTTAGCCTATATCGAACGTTTACAGGCATCGGGAAGGAATGGCCAGCGCTTAGCTCTAGCGTTGTTATTTTTAAAGCGCTTTTTCTTTCGTACTTTTGGAATAACTTTAAATTGTTATTTATAAATAATAAAACATTATTTCTTTCTTAAAATAATTGTTTTTAAAAAGTGATAATTAAATAAAAATAAATTTCCTTTTAATTTATAATTTTAATTATATTTGAAATATTTTAAAAAAGTTATTTATTATAACTTATATTTAGTACACCATATAAATTAAATTAAAACCAATTTATACTAAATTAATATAACCCAATTTAAATCCTACAATTTAATATTATTGCATTACTAAATCGTTGTAATAAAAAAACTATTACATATAATATTAAAAATGTACATCACTACGTTATTCCGATGCAAGACGCAACACTATTAGTTGTATGCATCGTGCATTGGCCTGTACTGCCGTATTCCTCCTTACACCAAAAAGGGCCTAACTTCCAAATTAACAAACCTAAAAAGATACCTTATTTTTGTGTAATAAAGTATTAATTTCCATAAAAAACTTTAGGTTGTTATCATTTATATGGTAATAAGTTTTTTCGTAGCTAGTTCTTATACTTATTTCACTATGAATTTTAGATATAGCTTTACGTATAGAAAGAATCGCTTGTCTGTACGCGTGGGTTTCTAGGACGGTAGAAATCTGGCATAGCGGTATAATTAGGATGGACTAAGTTTGCGAAAAAGTTTATTTATTATTTTATTATTATGTTGTTTTTACATAATTATTATTAAATAAGTGGTGGTCGTGGATTCCATTTTATTTGGATTTTTTTTATATTAAGTCAATTAGTAACTATTTTATTTATTTTTAGAAAGAGTATGATGATGAGTTCGACTCAGCAATATTTGTTGAGTTTTTTTTCTTTTACATACGGAAGTAACGAGTAAGTTAGAAAGAGAACATTGACAACTTCGTAATAAAATTCGCTTCATGATTGAATTCGTATCATAATTAATTAATATTTTCATTTCTACGCTCTGTAGTCTGGAACTCCGCCACTCAAAATGCAATCCCTTGAAAGTAAAAAGTGGGGAAAAGTGGGGAACGGTGGGGAACGAAGTGCCTTAACTCTATGTTCCCCCCTACCTATCTTGCCGTGTGCAGGATACAACGTAAAGCTGATTTAATATATTTTTTATATTATGTTACTTAGATTAGCAATAAAATATTATATTTTTCTCCATATACTCGTATAAAGTGCATGACATGATGACTGCTTAAAATGTTGTTCATTTATTTTTTGGGTAAATTTTGTGCATGAATAAATGTAACTAGTGTGTGTATAAATAAATAAATAAATAAATAAATAAATAAATAAATAAATAAATAAATTACCAAACTGGGTCCTAGGTTCATACTCAGAAGAAGGACAATAGTTTTCACATAGCTTTACTCACGCTTCATTTTACTAACAACGCCGAAACCTGTCAAATAGTGAAAGTTTAATTAAAAACTTTCTAATCGCTTTCCTTTATACGCATATAGTAGTAGTTAAGTATTTTATATACATCATTTTTTATTTTCACGCATTTGTTTTCTTTAACACTTTATTGCAGGATAGGACAGAGCTAAGTAATATATCACTTCGTTTGCATTTTTCACTTATCAAAAACTATAGCCTGATGAAGTTCAAAGGTAAAACTAGTTCAAATTTGTTGAACTATTAAATGTAAATCTTATATGTATATATTATATATAAAATAAGTATTAAAAATTAGCTTCACGCTTTATCCAGCAGGCCAGTCAGAGAGAACGGAGCGCCAAACGTTACTGTCTCTACATACCTCTTTTGCCTCGTCCACTGTCATCAACCTCTTCAGACATGCCCTCCGGAGGGTCCTGGTGCTTTTTACGACCTTTCTCCAGTATCTATTATACTGTATTTTCGAAGGTCAACTTGGCTCAACATATAATATGTCGAAAATTGGATGAGGAGAAAGTAGTGTTTTATCTAGGCTCTTACTGCCTAGGCAAAAAAAATCAAACAATGTGCGTATTTATGCATATGAATTTGTTTATACAAATCAATACTAAAAATAAATAAATAAATCTTAGTTTAGTTTAAGAAGTGAAGATATTAATATAAATGTAACTGATATACCGCCGCACAGTGCTGTAAAACATACGTCGCGTGGAAAATTTACCTTTTAAGGAGTGCCCGTCATCGGATTTTATTATTTAATTCCTTATTAGAATCTTGATGAGATTGAGTATCAATTCCTTCAGCCATATTACAAAGTCAGAGAACAGTAAATTATTTATTAATGATGAAACATCGATAAAAGTAAAAAAACGACGTTATTTTTTACTTTTAATAATTTTTAACCCCACAACGATGACATCTTTGCAAGCTTGAGAAGAAAACACGTCGATTATTAAAGTCAAAGTCAAAGTCAAAGTCAAAATATCTTTATTCCATAAAAATGCTTAACATTCACTTGGACATGTCATAAAAGATAAAAAAATGCAAAACAAAATAACCAAAAAAAATGTGCAATTTTGACTTGAAAAAAGCCCGTTCAAATGGTTGAGCTCATGAGAAGATACAGGCAAAGAAACTCATGGCCACTCTTTTTAAATGCCAACATTTGTTATAAATCACAATTAACAATTTAACTTAGAAATAGAGCAACTCATTTCCAGACATCTTTAATCGCGAACATAATCTTTAACAGAGTAATAAGCTTTTGGCAGAGCCTGTGCTTTACCACTTTTTTAAATTTGTTCAGTGATAAATTAACCACGTCGTTTGGAAGTTTGTTATAAAAGTGTATACTTTGACCTACGAA